>CM046359.1:2231158-2332952 GCA_025436335.1 Bursaphelenchus mucronatus
TCGCGGCAACCAATCAAGGGAAAAGGAAGATTTTTTTATGAGCCGGCTATTATAACACGAATAAACGGACGGGTCAGCGGAAAGAGAAGGTAACCGCCGTGATGGATTAGGTTGAGAATGTCTAAATTACTTTTTAGATTATTAGGAAGTTCAAGGAGAGAAGGCGTGGGAGTTTTGGAGGGGTAAATCAGCGGGAAGTTTGAGGGGATTTGAGGGAAATTGGGGTTACAAAGAAATTGTCATAACTTTGTCGTATAGGGCGATATAGAGATGGGTTTAGTCTTGTTGTACTGCTTATGACTTGATGCTGCGAGATATTGAAACTCTCTTTCTTGTTGCGACGCATAGAGTCAAAAATTTGCGATTTTTTGGGGAAAAGTTGAAATTTTTTTGACAAAATTAGGGCCACAAAAGAAATAGTTATAAAGTAATAGATGTAACAGGTACAGAACTGATTACAAGCTTGTTTAAAAGCAAATGACCAGTAGCTTCAAAGATGCAAAGGTTCTTTTGTTATTTAAATTCAGTCAGTCAAAATTTGAGATTTTTTGAAGAAGTTTGAAATCTGCTGGGGCTGAAAAAAACTGTCCTTGACTTTGCTGCTGGTAGCCACAGGGTATATTATGGCATATTATAATTTGAGTACCCTGTTCTACAATTCCTATCTAGAAAATCTTTGATTTAAAACCGGGATCTCTGAAAAATTTCCAAAAAAAATTTTTTTTTGGGCTTTTGAGAAAGTGTATGTTAACAAAAAATGTCATAACTTGTAAAATGTACCAAAATTAAAAACAATACTAATTTTACTAGTAACTCAATGTCCCATTCTCTCGTCACAAAAAAATTTTCAGGTCTGGTTCCAAAACCGTCGCACAAAATGGCGCAAAAAAGAAGCCGCCGACCAAGCCATGAGCAAAAAAGAAAAGTCGGAAGAGCCGCAGCTCGACTTCAACGGCTCCCATCAATCCCCTCCCTCACTTTCCACAATGTTCCCCGCCAATTTCAATCCCCCCTTCAACGGGTTGGAGGTGATGTCACAACTGCGCAATATTCTCCAACAACAACAAAACTTTGGCCAAAATGGGAAAGATTCGCCCGATTCCGGCTCCAGGGACCCTTCCCTCAGCCCTTCGCAACTATAACCAGATTGTTGAGAAATTATGACCTAAAGGGTTTTCGGATGAAACAGTGAGATTTGTAATTTCTGTGAAAATTTTTATAATTTTTTCTGCCTTTTTTTTGTAAATTTAAATTCTTTGTCCAGAAAATTGGTCATTCAAAAAATCGAAGTCGTATTTTACTTTAATTTTTTCATTGAAATGAAATTTTCGGCGAAATCTGTCACTATTACACTTTGTCCATAAAATCCGTCATGGCGACGGATTTTATGAAAATCATTGTTTCGAATTTTGACCAAAACTTGATTAGGATCTATTTTCTCGTTGCTCTGCCGAAATTTGCAATTTTTCGAAAAAATGGGTCATCATGACGCATTTTTATGAAACCCCGTCATCGACTTATGAAAGTTTTGATGAAAAATAACAAAAAAGCTTTGTTAATGAACTTTTTTTCCTATTTTGCAAAAATAGGAAAAAGTTTTCATGATGGCGCAGTTGGTAGTGAGCTCAATTTTCCAAAAAATTAAGGCAAGTTCGATTCCGCTAAGACGAAATCAAACAACTTTTGAATGATAAACTTTCCGGACTCTTTTATTTATTGTACTGAATCTCTTTTTGCATAATTTCGAACGCTTTTCTCGATGAATCTGCTTTAAATTTTTTGTCATCATTTTTTAGTTTTTTTAATATTCGTATTTTACCCAAAAGTTTTAAACCCGAATACCTATTGTGTAATCAAAAATCCGCATTTACAACCGTATTCCCTGCACTTTATTGCCATTTTCGGTTCGGTTTACACTACTACTTATGAGCTTTGTAGTACTGTAATTACTGTATTCTTTATTGAAAAAAAGTATTTTTTGTATTGTAAACTAGTCTTTGATCAATGTATTTTCTGATTTGAATCTTTGCATAATTGTAATCTTGAGATAATTTTACATAATAAAGTGTCAAAATCTTTGGATTCGAGATTTTTTAAATTTAAAACTTCCGTATTTGGAGGTTTTCGATTTTCTTCAAATTTGACCCATATGTTGGGAATAGGCCATGTATTGATCACTAAAAATTTTAGCTTACAATTAGCAAGGCGAGCCGTGATATTCAACAATCTTTGTTGCAAGAGTAAATGGGAAAATGAGGAGAGTCGCCAGACAAAAAAGACACGTTGTTGGCAATAAATTTTCAAATTGGTCCTATAGGACACTTTTTATTTTTGTGTTCTAAAAGGAAAAATGATAATTTTGTATTTTACAAAATTTTCCCATCACGATTTTCAGATTTCAAAAAATTCTTGGCATTCTGCATCAAGTGAAAAAATATTTATTTTTCCTCAAAAACAATTAAAATTTGATCAAAACAAGCCTTCTACAACACAAAACTGTATTTTTTACACCTTAAAAAGTTTTATTTTTTACAATTTCAAAAGTTTATTCACCTTGCATCCAATTTTTTATATTACACTTGATTTCTTATCGAATCTTGATGTTTGAACACCTTTATCAGACCCAATTATTTTTTATTTTTCTTCCTTAATTATTATTGGTCAAAGTTTTCTTGTGATTAACAACTTTCGGCAAGAGATGCGAACTTTTCTCCCTGTTTTTGTTGTTTTCTCGATATTCACCATGGTTTTCGCAGGAAAGGAGGACGAAATGAGTCTGAAAAGGATATTGGATGTGAAGAGTTTGGCCAAGCTGGTATCGGTAAGTTTCTTCGAATATTTTTGAGTTGATTTTTAGGACAAAGCGGCTGGAATCAAGGTTTTGGATTGCACGTATGCAGTCGGACCAAAACCAGATTATAAACAGTTCAAGGAGCAGTGGTATGCGAAGTTTGAGAGGTTAATGGCACGACCAACACAGTAAGGGAACTATTTTCAAGGTTTCACCGGTTTTTCCGGGTCTAAAACTAGATAAATTTTTAATCTAAAATTATATTATACTTGATGAAAAATGGCGAAATTTGATTGTAAATTAATTCCAAATAGATGTGCATAGGATTTGTAGGGCCTATTTTTGCTTTTTAGGTATAAGTTAACCCTTTTTGGAGATTGAAATCCATCTAATTTTACAAAGTTATATTATCCATGAAGAAGAAATGAAATTTTTGGTCGAAGTTACTGTCGTATTAGTGTTTTCAGGTTGACCTTACGACCTGTTTTTGCTATTCCTTTCAATATTTAGAGTTTTTAAGAGTTGACTTAGACGTTTCTGGCTATTGGACCAAAAATATTTTTTGTGGCCAATTTAGAAATGGTCAGATCAAAAGAGGTCAGTTATTGTTTCCAAACTGCTTTTTCTACCCATGCTCACTGTTTTATTGGTTTGTGAACACTTTCCGCTATTATACTCACATTTGCCCCGGGTCCCGCCACGAAAACTTCAAACTGAAATGACTAGACTAACGATAAAAAATACCTTCTAATATCCTTGATGCTACTATTTACACTTAAATATTCAAATATTTTCAGACAAAAAGCCCTCTATCTTCAATCTCATATCCCCGGAGCACTTCATTTCGACATTGACGCAGCGATGTATCCAGGCGAATTCGAGCGCTTCAGTATGTACGAACCAGTCGAGTTCGAGAAGTACGCGCAATTGTTGGGGATCAACCAGTCGGATCACCTGATTTTTTACAGCCGAGGACCTTTTGGTGGGATGATGTTCTCTTCCAAGGCATATTGGCTGTTCCGAGTGAGCTTTTTCTTACATTTGTTTTAAATTTAGGGTAAAATACGAGGAATCTAGTTTTTATTATATTTCGGGAATATTGAAGCCAGTGTACCTCTGTGGTGCAGCGGTAGTGGGTTGAATTTGCAAAAAATTGGATTCAAGTTCGACCCCGTCTCAATTTTTTTGCGAATAAAGTTCGGAAAGTATTTCTAATCAGCTTTCATTGTCCAATAAATGGGTTTTCAGTCCTATGGCCACGAGAAATTGTCGATTTTGAACGGTGGATTCGCGGCTTGGCAAAAAGAAGGGCAGGAAGTCGAAAAATCAAAGGACTACCCCGAAGTTCAGAAGGGAAACTGGAAAGCAAAGGATACGGTGGCAAAATTCATAATGCCTTTTGAGGAATTCAACAAAGAAGGAGGCGTTTTGGACCATCCGGAGCAATATAATCTTCTGGATTCGAGAATTCGTGCTCAATTTGATGGAAAACAAGACACAGGACTTGATCCGAATAGTAAGTCAGGCCCTTTATGAGATGTGCGGTCGATTTTGGTATAAAATGATGAGAGCGATGGTCGTATTTTACAATTTCTTCCACTTGGACTCGAACTTTATCTTAAAATTTTTGAAAATTTCGGTTAATCAGCTGCGCTATAAGGAGACAGCTACGGCAATTGGTAAAATACGTGCTTTGGAGTAAATGCCGTTTAATTTTGCAATTTTTTCAGAAGTAAACGGCACCAGAATTCCGCATACAACGAATATTCCGGCTTCGGAAGCGGTTGGCGACGATGGTCTTCTGAAGCCGTTGGAAGAACTCAAAAAAGGTAAATTTATTCAAAATACGACCTATAGGCCTCTGACAAGATTTTGAATCGAATTTTTGGATTTTTGGGCCGCATAATTATTTGAAGCCAGGGCGCAGCTCGACAAGAGTAAAACGCTAGATTTGGGGAAAATTCTGCTCAGGGGTCATAAAATACGGGATAGTGGGTATTGTAAATTGTTTTAATCGATAAGTTGACCATTTCCAAAATCCAACCCTGGGCGCAGCTCGCCAAATTAAAATCACGGAATTTCTGGGAAATTTTAAAAAATTATGGTAAAATGCGAGCGCTTTTACTACTATGAAATTTCAGGTCTATTCGCCCCCGAAGATCCCACAAAACCAATCATTACGTACTGTAACACCGGAATGCAAGCATCTGTAATATCAGTCCTCCAGGACGCGCTATTTCCCGACCACCCGGCTCGAATGTACAATGGCGGTCTTATGGAGATGGCGCAACGAGCCCCCAAACGGATCAGTGACGGTCCTCAACACTTGGTTGAGTAAATTAGGCAAAGTAAATATATTTTTATATCCATGAGAAATTTTTATGCGTTTTTGGAATTTTTGAGATTTCTTCAGGACAAAAAGAGAGCCGAATCTAAGATTATTAGAATTTTTACTCAATAACATACCGTAAAATTTGAGCAATGCAAAAAGAATAGTTAAATAGAGGCAATTACCATAATTTTTGGGGAAATAACCTTATTTATCTCCAAAAATTACTGATATTACAATAAATTATTAGATTTAGACCAGGATAGAGCTGAAACCATGGGTTTACAAAATTTGGGGGGGGGGGGGGGGGGGAATGATTTGCATCAATTTTCGATTAGACCCATTAAGATAACAAGTGTAATATAAGAGATGAAGAAGTGGCAAAAAAAGTTCTCGTATAGCAAAATTAAGATTTAAAAGATCATAATCCGGGTATTACAACCGTTTTGAACCTTTCAAGTTTTCGTGGTGGTACCCAAAATTTGAATATTAAAATTTTTAAGGGTGAATATGACATGCCCATTTTCCAAAAGTTATATTAGGGCCACTTTAGACCATATTCTACTAGTCCAAATTGAAAGGTCCCAAAATTTCCGCTTTTTTGAGTCCCACCACGAAACTCCTGTAAATCAGGGAGACTTGCGAAAAGCTTGGGAAACCGAGAAAATTACCGTTTAGACTTCTTGAAGACTCATTGCTCCTTCGTTTTTCGCATTTTCCGACTCAGATTTATAATGAAATCCACACATTCATTTAGGATCGGCTGGACTTCCTTATTTTTCAGTGTTGAAATCTGCTTTTTCAACGACTTGCTTTCCTCCGCCTCATACTTCTCATAGAGTTGGTCAATTTTCAAGGACTTGAGGATCTCCAGTGCTCGATTTACATATCGCTTTTCGGCATTTCCAAAAGATTTTTCAAAATCCGCCAAAGATTTTGAGTTTTCGGGCTTTTGCAGAAGTCCTAAGGCAGTGCACGTGATCCAGGTGCATTTTCCTTCCACCAGGTCATTCATAATTGTTTTTCCTGTCAGCGCGGGGTCACCGAAACAATCCAAATAGTCATCCTAAAAAAACCGGGTCTTATCACGAAAACATGAAAAACTCCAAATTGCCCAAAATCGGGGGCAAACTTACCAAAGCGCTGAATAAAAGGCCGAGTCGTTCCGCTACGGGTAACAGCTCTTCAAAATCATCACGATTTGCCAGTGAAAAGCCCAATTGTATAGGTAAAATGTAAGTGTAATATGTTGTCTTATGCAGAATGATTTGTTCGTATCGATCGAATGTGCATTCGTCAAGGGTTTTTGAGGTCGTATCGAAGAGTTCGCCGAGAACGGAGCGCCGTTTCGTCTGCAATTTGAGGTATATTATAGTAGGTATCATAGGCAACATAACCGCCAAAAAAGATCTCTAAATTTGAAAAAACGAAACAAACAATTCACTTACCTCATAAATAAACCGAAGCATGTCGTATAATCTAGGATGGGTTGGTACTGTCTCTCTGACTATGAGATCTATCATCTGATCCAACATCAGGCCGTCATTTATTGCTACTAGTCCAATATTTGGCTGCAAAAATCAAAATAAGAACGCAAAATATTATTCTTGGGTAAGCAAGAGAATGTTAAGCTACTTACCAATCGATGCCAGCACGGTTTTCCTCTTCTAACTTCACCATTGTCCATCACATCATCCACAATGAGGAAAAACGATTGTAACTGAAAGAAAACAAAATAAAATCGAACAAAGTGCATATTAGAACCAAATTTTGAGTGCTGGAAAATTATTACACCCTTTACCTTACACTAGTCATTCTAATTTTACCCAAAAAATAGAGCAAAAACGTTTCCTCCCCGGCCGGGAATCGAACCCGGGTCTCGCACGTGACAGGCGCGGATACTTACCACTATACTACCGAGGACACGTTGAAAGCTCTCTTCTTTCGTCTCAAATGCGTTCGGAATTTCGCAAGGAATTTTTTATTTTGCTCTTTGGAAGAGATTTCGAAATTTAGATTGAAAACGGTTAGTCAGCAACTGAAGACGTTCTTGCGGTAATTTAAAAAGTAAAATTAGTCAAATTTCAAAAAAAGAATCGAGATTTTGAAGAGACATATTATTTTAGGTACATTTTAAAGCAATCCTTAAAGAAAACAGGCGAAAAAAAGATGATAAAGTCGAAAGTTCGAGATGACCCTACTCCTAACAGCACGCAGAAGATGCCTTTTCACCTGGTTACTTCATTTTACTTATGTGTTACCTAAATTTCAAAACAAAAATCAAAAGATATTTACAATTTCCATCACAACAGCAATCCTGGCCGCTTTCTTGATTTCCTCTTCTTTGGCATCGGCCTTCAGAGCTAGAAATGTGTTGAGGACGAGACAAGACCTCGCAAATTTCCCTCCATGAATCGTATAGTCGAGTACCCGGTTTATCCTTTCGATCGCTTGCTCTTTCAAGGCACCCGTTAGCGTCTCACTAAATTTTGGTCCCATCTCTTCTTTGATCTCCTCCAAAGCATCTTGAACTCGTTTCAATGTGGTCATCGGGGCTTGATCAAAGTGGAAAGCAATAAATTAAAATAAATATTCGCCAGAAAACGGGCGAAATTCGAGGATATTATAGTAGATTACCTGCAAGTCGGCGGAAATTAAAAAACGAATTGGTGAAGGTCTGGAAAACCCGATTTAATCCAAAAGTCCATAGCAACCCCCGTAAACAGATTTACAACAGGCCGCTCGACCAAAACAAGGGAAAGGGAGCGGGTAAAACTCATGCCTTGCCAAGTATAAGATAAACAAATTACGCAAAGCGCGGGGCCTACAAAACCGAAGAGGCTCCTAATGCCCATGACGCAGCCATGAACAATATAGTTTCGTCATTCGGCCGTTCCTTTAGGCAATGAAGAAGAACGAAAAAGAATTTCGGATTCGTCCTCCGGAATCTGGAATTTCGTCCATAAAGGGATTAAATTAGCTTGAAATTGGCCTCTCACAAAAAATTCGGAGACTTTGGGACAGAAAAAGTCAAACGTCAATAGAATTTGTCCCATATCTGATATTAAAATAGGAAAAATATCGCGTGAATAAAAACTAATGTCTAGTGCAAGATAAAAAAGGTCAAATTGAGTTGGCTTGCAGTCCTAACTGAGTCGAAATGAGTCAAACAGACGGCAAAACACGCGAATTTTATCTAAAAATCTCCGGACAAAAAATATTTTTCGTCTTGAAGCGGAATGCCAAGGAATTGTCAGATTTGCCAAATGCGCGGGAAATTTGATTTTTTTTTTGTCGAAATTCAGCGAAATTGGTAGTGTAAGATAATCTACAGCCTTGGTTGAGTATAATAATAGCACATTTCTACGAAACTGTCGATTTTTTCGCAAAAAAATTGAAGGAAAACATTAGATCTCTAGTATAATATAAAAAAGTTTATGAAAATGGTCAAAAACTCAATCCAAATCTACAGCAAAGAGTTCAATAGTTTGATTGATGAAATAGGGAGTTGGGAAATCCACATCGTAGTATCTTTCGACCAGCTCTCCGCTCTCGCTGCAATGATGTTGTAGATAAAGCTGAAGATAATTAGCGGTGATTCCTTGAGCCGACATGTCAATACTGCACTTGATTTTGAACCTCCCATCTTTATCAGGGTGAACCAACGTGTAACGGAGGTCAGTTCCATTGGGGTGGTTACTATAATTTCAATTTTATGTTTTATTTGTAAAATTTTTGAATAAAGTAGTGTTACAGTGTAAATTAAAGAAAAACTTACGTGCATTCGTGGAAAGTGGGGACAAAGACATCCCAGGCTTTCAGCCAGAGGCTGATTTTAGTGTCAGTCACCAGGGCTTGGTCTTTTTTGCAGCTGACTCGACCCAAAACTTTGTGCTCTTCCCATTGATCGTCCATAGGATAGTCTCTTTGAGGGGAAGAGAGGACGATGCATGGTGCCAGAAGAAGAAGAATGAAGCTGGAAATTAACATCGCTTCTAAAATACGGCATTCTTACTTAGAGTTTCATCAAAAAAACATTTCATCGTATAAAATGTCGCCTACGCCGGAAAAGCAAATTTAGGTTTCTCACATCGAGTTTTAAGCACCTCTAGGACTGCATATCACCAAAAAAATTTTGATTTTTATATATAAGACAGCCTGCAGACCTCTCAATAGAAAATTTTTTACTTTCGTAAAAACAATGACTAAATTCCTTCGAGAAAACGGATACAACTTATGAGTAATCCTACCCGATCTTACGCAACTTTAATCGATTCTCCTAGTTTTCAAATTTCCGCAAAAACAATAATAGTCGGGCCAAAAAATCTGAATATGTTTTCGCACAGCGCGGTCGGTACCGCACGTGGGCTTTGCGCGACCTTGACATGCCCCGGGCCGTTTCAAATTTGCTTTGAACCGTAGATATCAATTCACCCGGAAAATATAACATAACTGAGATAGAATGAAAAAAATTGTTAGAAAAGTCTTATAAACCTTTTGAAAATGATCGTATATATAATAGTTGTGTATGATTTCTCTGCCTGTATGATGGGGTTTTGACACTCTGTTTTTGTTCGCTACCCCCAATTTTTTTTGCTTCCAGACTCAGAATTTTAGGTATTACGAGCCGTTTCAAATTTGCGTTGGCCCGTCCCGGCCTTTGATTTTTTTAAAGGTCGAAAATCGAACCACAGGTATTCATGTCATAAGAGTGAATAAAATACTTCAGATGGGTTGCTCGATTGTCAAATCCATCGTCGAAATCCTTGAGAAAGGAAGAGAAACTTTAAACAACCGTAGTCAAAAAAATTTTTTTTGCGAAAAAATTACAACAAAATGCCAAAAAAAAATTGGCACCTAAATTTTTCGTTGCAAAACATTTTTTTTTCTGAAAAAAAGGGCCAAAAAAAACATAGGCCCTCGGCCCGGCCCGTTTAGAGTTGGGCCCGGCCCGGCCCTTTTCAAAATTTCCAAAGCCCGGGCCGGCCCGGCCCCCTTGCCATGTCTGATGTGCGCTTTACGTGCGGCGGTCTGATTTTGATGAAGACAAAAAATTACTGTAGATTATTTTTTTTTCTATGATTTATGTGAGATTGCTCTATCTCGCGCTGTACAGAAACGATCCCACAGCCGAGGGTTGGCGAAAGAATTTAAAAAGAAGTAAGATGAGAGTAAGAAAAATTTTTTTGCACTGTGGCCTGCACTGTGCATTTTACTCTTCGACAAGTTTTTCGCGACGCCGACCGCACCGTGCGAAAACATGCCAAGCATTTTTTGGCCCGCCTAGTGCTATTTCGCATAAAACGCCGTGCCAATGCTCAAAGGTCTAATCATCAGCGCTCTGAACGATCCACTAACCCCAAATCCTGCCAAATAGCTCCTCCAAATGGCTTTTCTGGCAGCCCCGGCTTCAGAGATTTTGTAATTCTCTGCCCAATTTTTTCTGCTTTACTGGAAAAGGAAAACAGACAATTTGCGACCATTTCAACGCTGGTTATTTATGTTGTACGATGAAAATAAACAATGATCTCATTACTTTTGCACAACGAACACTTTAAATCGGATATCAATAAAAAAATGATTGTTTATGTATAAGAGTTTCGAAACTTGTGAATTATGACAAAGGATGATTGCCAAAAGCTTACGGAAGCTGGCTGTGGATTTGCTCAGAGTGCAATGTTCAGATTGTGGCTGCGTCAGGCAAAATTTAGATTCATTTTTTAACACACGCGAAATTCCTTGTTTGCGCTTTGTAGAAACAACCGAGATTGTTAGCCGGAAGGGCAAAAAGCAAAATCCAAATGTGTTTTTTAGAGACTTGACAAGAAATTTCAGCCCTTTTTTACCGGAGAACGCAGCGTTTCCACAAAAAACCAATTTTTTCGGCCCGAATATAGCTAAACGACGTTTTTCTCTCCGACCTCTCTCCGAATTACGCGCATCTCTCGGCCGCAAAGATAGTTTAGAGGGCCAAAACAACTAGATTTGAAATCATTTCATTTATTTATTCCTATATCACTCAGAAATTATATTGAGGGGAATAGGTATGCTACGTGTTTCACAATTGAAGACCGAAGATCCATTGTTGTACACTTGGGTGATGAGGTTTTTGCGAAGACCATCGGAGCATTCCAAACTTTCGCTTACCATACGGGCTTGGAAAGATGAAATGACACAAAATCTTGTGTCTTCCCACGCCCTTAAAACAAAGTACAGATAATTTTAAAAGCTGCCGAGGATGTATTTTACAACGTGTTATTGTTATACTTGTAACTATTGCCAAATCCGTTTTACGACCAGGGACAGCAAAAATTCTGTGACATTTCGTCCTCCACGCCCTAAAAGCGAAATTCTAATGTAGTTGTTTTGGTCCATTAATATATTGGCTCTTCTGGAAAAGCCTGACCTGAAATTTTCTGGAATCGATGTGTGGGCTAGGCCTGACGTGCATACAGAATTTAAAGAAAATCTGTGCGTCGCACTTGGAGCACTGCCCTTTTGAATAGCAACATATAAAATGTCGCGATGAAAGGACTGTTACTTTCGTTACCAGAGAGAGAGAGAGAAGCTTTTTACCACCTGATAGCGTTCTGCGCTGCATAATACGTTCCCCGAAGACATGGAAGATTCTCATTGTACCGTTGTTGGTCTTCGACTTAAAAAACGTTTAAATAGACAGTATAGCTACTTTTGAATTGCGCTTTTTACGGCGTGTGAAACGAAATGTACCAAAAGTTTTCTCGTGTACTGTACCAATAACAATGGAAAAAAATAATGGAGACATTCTACATGTTTACAAGTAACTATTTTACTGTTTGTTACTCTGCCGGCTTTTTTTTCGCTGCAGGACATAAAAAACTTTTTTGACATTTTGTTTCACACGCCGTAAAAAGCGCAATTCAAAAGTGGCTGTTCTGGCCCTTTTAAAATTTTAGCTCGTGCTTTGCAGGTGCCGCAGAGATATTCAACGATCTTTTCGATTGAGAGAGTACGCGAAAGCCGGAGTGCGGTCAGAGAGAAAACTTTTTTCGGACAGAAAAAGATTTTTGTTTGTCAAAATTTGGCATAGCCCACATGAATTTCTTTAATGCCACAGGAGTTAAAAACCTGAACTCCACCGTTTCCCAAAGTTATTGTATTTTAAGTGCATATAGTAGACTATAGACTCCTCAATTAAAATGTGAGCTCTATAATTATCCCATTTTATGCGACGATGTTCTTCCTTGACATCAATGCTCGTTAGATTTAATTTAACATCTTTTCGCAACAGAACACTTGTATCCAAGTTGTCCAATAGACGACACGTATTTCCCAACTTTGTTAAGTGAAATATGAAAGCTGCAGAAGCTTACGAAGTGACGTCATGTATTCTGACGGCGTTGTCAGTGATTTCCTGCGCTTTCGTTTTGTTTATTTCGAATAAAATTTTTTGCAAAACAAAGAAAGAGTATGCGTGGATTACTGGGTTCAACATCACAATTGAATTGTTGTATGGGATATCTAGCGGGATCGGAATGACGGTAAGGAACGTTTTTAAGGTGATAATGATCAGAATGTGTTTTAATCATCTTTTTTGCAACAAAAATAAAGACGGCAGCGTTGCAAACAGTAGAATATTATTAGTTAACATGTAGAATGTCACTATTATTTTTTTCCGTTGTTATTGGTACAGTAGACAAAGAAATTTTTTGGACATTTCGTTTCCACGCCGCGAAAAGCGCGATTCAAAAGTAGCCGTACGGGCCTTTTAAAGGGCCAGAACAGGCTTTGGAGCCGGCCGTTTCAGGCCTAGCCCGGTCGGGCCGGCTCAAACATTTTGGTATAAAAGCAAATGGCAAGGGCTGGGAACTCCAAAAAACTTTTAAAGCGCCAAAAAATTGTTTTTGAATGCGCGTTTTACGGCGTATGAAACGAAATGTCAAAAATGTTTTTTTTATGTCCTGCAGCGAAAAAAAGGCGGCAGAGGTGCAAACTGTAAAATAATTGTTAGTAAGCATGTAGAATGTCACCATTATTGTTTTCTTGTTGTTATTCGTACAGTAGACAAAGAACCTTTTTGGAAATTTCGTTCCCACGCCAAAAAAAGCGCAATTCAAAAGTAGTTGTTCTAGTTCTTTAACACCCTACGCTCAGATTTTTTTTAATTTTGCACACATGTCGAGCATAGGCCACATACCAATTCCTCAAAACTTTAGCCCGCGCTTTGCAGCCAAAGCCAAGATATTCAACGATATTTCTTGCCGAGAGGGCACGCAAAATCCGGAGAGCGGTCAGAGAGAAAAACACTTTTTGGACATTAATTTGACAGTTGTGCTCAAAAAAATGTGATTTTTTGGAAACATTACATTCTAGGAGAGTAAGTACGTTGGCCTAAAAAGCTCGTTTGTTTCTGCAAAGCGCCGCGAGCTAACAATCTTTGCGGCCGAGAGAGTACGTGAAACGCGGACAGCGGTTAGAGAGAAAACCACTTTTTGGCCATAACTTTGCCAGTTTTGTGCGGAAAAAAATTGATTTTTTGTGTAAACATTACCATCTTTGGTCGAAGTAGACATGAAACTTTTCATAGCAAAATTCGCAAAAAAAAGTGGTACTTTTTTGCCAACTTTTGATCTAAAAATCTCGGTTATTTCTGTAAAGCGCGAGCTAGAAAACTTGCATTTTTATTAGAAAAATTAGTCTTAGTTTGTGCCAAATTTTATGAAAATCTTAGCGTCGCATAATAAGCATTTCCCATGCGAATTGGTTGTTATAGATTTTTTTACTGCACGGAACTTAGTTGTTGTCGCACTTTGTGGTCCATTCCATATTTATTTTTGTTTTTGCAGGTCGCTTACACAACCCCAACTCAATTTCTGATAGCCACCTACAACCGCCTGCTGTACAACCAATCTGCAACCGTCATCGACGTTGTATTCGTCTTATCCTTTTACTTTGCGAACCTCGCTCTGCCCAACAATGTCATCCATTTTTGGTATCGCTACAATATAATATGTCAAGGAGTGACATGGTCAAGAGCAAAATACTGCCTTGTTTTTGCGGTAGTGGCTGTGATCAACCTTTTCACGTACCTCCTCTATCCGTCGACTCGATCAAGAGAGACAGAAGGGAGTCGAGAGATTTTGCGTACGTTCAGCGATGAAGCGACCGTCCCAAGACATGTGCTCTTCGAAATGGTGAGTTGTGTGTTAGGCCAAGGACGGCTACAGCCTCCGCTTAGACATGGCTGCCGGGCCGAAAATCGCAGTACGAGGCCGGGTTAATCTTTGCCGGCTCGGCCACGGGCCGTTTCAAATTTGCTTTGGCCCGTAGATATCAATTCACCCGGAAAATATAACATAACTCAGATAGAATTTAAAAAAATGTTAGAAAAGTGTTGTAAACCTTTTGAAAATGATCGTATGTAGATTTGTATGATTTCTCCGCCTGTATGACGGGGTTTTGACACTCTTTTTTTGTTTTCTATCCCAATTTTTGCTTCCGGACTCAGAATTTTAGTTATTTTAGTAATTAGTTATTCAAATTTGCGTTGGCCCGTCCCGGCCCAGCCCGGGAGCCATGTCTACTCTGCTTGAAAGTAGACATTCGTCTGGACCAGGGGCGTAGCTAGGGGGGGGGGGGGGGGCTCCCACAGCCGAGGGTCGGCAAAAGAATTTAAAAAAGGGTAAGAAGAGAGTAAGGTAATTTTTTTTTCACTGCCTGTGGTCGTAAACCTTCGTACGGGGCTGACTACTTTTGGTCCGGGCGGAAGTATTTACAAGGGACCCTAAGTGCGATGTTTAATTTTTTTATAAATTTTGCACGCATTTCGGACGTGGGCCGCAAATCAATACCTGGAAATTTTAGCTCGCGCTTTGCAGCCGAGATATCCAACGACCTCTTCGATCGAGAGAGTTCGCGAAATGCGGAGAGCGGACAGAGAGAAAAACGCTTTTTTGCCATATCTTTGCCAGTGTTGAGTAGAAAAAGCTGCTACATAGCTGTGGCTCCTTTTTCTTTGCCGAAAATCGCGTTCCATCCCTTCGGCCGGTGAGGGTCAGACCGGGCCGGCCCGTTTCATATTTTCTTCATGCCGACAAGGCGCGATGGGAGTCAGGTCAGGCCGGTGGTTGGCCCGCTAGTGTAATTACCGTGGGTTTCTATCATTTAAAGCAAAGTTCAAACCCCCCCCCCCCCCCAAGTTTTGGCCAAAAAATCTCGGTTGTTTCTGTAAAGCGCGGATCTCGCATATAATGCATAAATCTTAATGAAATGCCCCTTTCTTCAGAGTAATCCCCACTTCACTCGCGCGATGATTTACAATACATTCTGCCTTCTGTTGAGCTACTCGTCCATGTGTTTCTTCCAACTCAAGATATGTCGCAAGATAAGGGAGCATTCGCAACGCGCTGTCAATACCACTTGGAAGACGCAGAAACGAATAGTGTTGGTTATGGGGTTGCAAGTAAGTCGTCTTGGTAGACTTGGTAATGTTGGCGTATAAAAAACCCTTACAGGGTCAGAACGGCTACTTTTGAATTGCGCTTTTTACGGCGTGTGAAACGAAATGTCAAAAAAGTTTCTTCGTCTACTGTACCAATAACAACGGAAAAAATAATGGTGACATTCTACATGCTTACTAATAATTATTTTACTGTTTGCAGCTCTGCCGCCTTTGTTTTTGATGCAGAACTTAAAAACGCGTTTTTGACATTTCATTTCACACGCCGTAAAAAGCGCAATTTAAAAGTAGTTGTTCTGGCCCGTTCAGGGCGTTGAACGACAAAAAAATTTGTGACATTTCGTCTTCCAAGCCGTAAAAGCGAAATTCAAATGTAGTCGTTTTGATCTTTTAAACTTTGGCGACAGGGGAGTGCAGAGAGAAAAGCCCTTTTTGGCCATGTCTTTGTCAGTTTTGTGCGGAAAAACATAATTTTTTGTGAAAAAATTACACTCTACAGTACAAATAGGTATGAAACTTGCCATAAAAAGTTTCCAAATAGTGTCACATTTAAAAGTAGTTGTTCTGGCCCTTTAAAATCGATATTTCAGGGTCTGTATCCAGCAGTTCTGTTTCTGTTCCCAAACTTGTTTCTCACCGTCCTAATCACCGATGGAATCGAGTTGAAACAACTCTCGTTTGTCGCGAAGGCATGTGGACAATGCCTGCCAATTATCAACTCTTTAACAGTCCTCTTTCTGATCCCATCGTATTCCAGGGAAATCTTTGGAAAAAAGGAGAATTCAAATGACGAGGGAAGTCGTCGGAGGTCAACGCTCAAATTTTGATGAAACTTTATCTAACTACTAGCCCGTCTGGAAAGTCTCTGATGTGATTTTGTTTGCACTGTGCGAAAAAAGTCAGGGTGTGAGCGACAGTCGAAAAAAGCTTATTTTACGGTGCACGTCAATCCAGCAAAAGCATTGAGCTGTTCTGGGTTGAAGCTCTTTCCTGACCAAGATTTAAAGGGACAACTACTTTTGAATCGCGCCTTTTACGGCGTGGAAGCGAAATGTCCAAAAAGTTTCTTCGTCTACTGTACCAATAACAACAAGAACAAAATAATGGTGACATTCTACATGCTTACTAACAATTATTTTACAGTTTGCACCTCTGCCGCCTTTGTGTTTGCTGCAGGACATAAAAAAAACTTTTTTGACATTTCGTTTGCCCTTTAATCGATGTGGCATTTCGTCACAAAAAAATTTTGAAGAAGAGTCTTTGGCTGTTTTCTCTTGGCTAGCCGCGGCAATACATTTCTTTCTGTCAAAAAAGAATATTAAGAAAAATTTGAGATCAATTTCGTCCACCAAAAATTCTTCCCAAAGAACTTTTATACCTAAAACCGTTTTGTCAACCGATAGTGTGTGGACGAAACGTCTGAACGGCTCAGGAAATGCGCTGGATTGACGGCTGTGACAAGCGTGGGAAAAGTGCGAAAAACGATGACTTTTGTTGCTCCGTAAATGTGCTAACTTTATTACTGTTGCGTTCTACGGTCTTGTAACTTAATAATACGGAGACATGCGTTTATATATGCACCTGGACATTTAGTTCTTCTGTTGAAATATTTGTTGTTCAACTTCCTCATTCATCTTATTTCCTTTGGTAAAAGCAAACAATTCAATCTTGAAAAATGGACGTCCCCTTGCTATATGAGCTATATTCAAGCATCCTCTTAGCGTTATCCGTTGCCGCTTGCGCGTATGTGTTGTATATATCTCGAAAAATTTATCGCCGAACAAGAATGGAGTACCCGTGGATCCTGGCGTTCCACACAATGGTGGAGCTGTTGTATGGGATCGCTGGCGGAGTTGGGATGACGGTAAGGACATTATTCAAGGCAGTATAATGCCTTCAAACGTGTTCAAGACCATATAAACATTGAAACAACCGTTTATAACGACAAAAGTTGTTTAGTAGACCTCGTTCCCGCTGTTATTATCATCCAAATTTTCATTGATGAATTGAGTCAGTGAAACTGAAGGCTTCTTGCAGTAAATTGCAAGAATCTTTGGCGGGACAGTTTTTCGTTGTGTGTCAAAATTTTCGATTTTTTGGCAAAATTCAAAAAAATCCCCACAAAAAAATCAATTTGACAAATCAAAATGACAGATCAATTTGTCATGACGAAAATGACGGCAATTTGACAACTTGACAGACCGTCAACTTGATGGGCGGCACAGCCCTACTTTTTAGCAAATTCTAACAAGAAGATACCAAAAAAATATTCTTCGATGTTGCGAAGTGTCAAAGACGAATTTCCAACTTAAAGACTTTCATTTTCAATTTGACGTGCCCTGACTGAGGAGAATTTCGACAAAAATATCGGTCGTTTTGCAAACCCCAAGTTAGGAGCCTCGCATATGTCTTATCTTACAAGGGAAGTACCCCAAGTGCGACGCTTAGATTTTCTTTAAATCTTGCACACATCAAGCGAAGTCACAGATCAATCGCTGAAAGTCTTAGCATGTGCTTTGCAGGCGCAGACGAGATTTTCAACAATCTTTGCTGCCGAGAGAGTACGCAAAACGTGGAGAGCGGTTAGAGAGAAAAAACACTTTTTGGCCATATCTTTGTCATTTTTGCGGGGAAAAAATTAATCTTTTCTGGAATCATTACTTCTCTCTACAGCAAATTTGATGAACGCATCAAATTGAGAAGGGAACTCTTCAAATTGGCTTTTCGTCCTAAGGTTTATCGGAAAAATGACTTTAAAATTTCCCCCTAGGTATTACCGGTCAAAACAAGTCCGAAAAGAATCCATATAGCTTGAAAATGGTAAACTTTGTCGAAAAAACACCTGGTTTTTACCAAATTCGACAAGAAATCGGTCGAAAAAGATTTCTCAGATCCCATATTTGTGACGAAATGCCAACTTGAACAGTTCCCTCCCTCTTGTTTTTTTGATTTGACGTGCGACACTTTTCATACCAAAATTTGCGAAAAAACGTCACATTTTTGCCAAGTTTCGGCCTAAAAATCTTGATTTTTTCTGCAAAGCGCGAGCCATGAGTGTCGCATATGTCTTACATGTAATTACTATAAATTTGTGTCAAGTTTCATCGAGATCTGAGCATCGCACTTGAAGCACTTACTTTGTCAGAAGCGTCATCTATGTAACCATGTAACAGCTTGTTGTAGGTCGAACATACCAACGCCACATATCTTTACAACAGCCTTCTCGCAAGCGCTCCAATGATCTTCGTCGATGTCATCATTTTCCTCTCCAGCTTCTTTATGAGCCTCGCCCTGCCCAATAATGTGGTCCACTTTTGGTATCGGTACAGTGTGCTGTGCAAAGGGGTCACTTGGTCGCCAAGAAAGTACACAGCGATATTTTCGGTCGCAGTGCTCCTCCTTCTACTCACTTATATTCCGTACTTTGGGTTCAGGGAATACGAAAATGAGGAGAGTCGAAGAGCGTTGGATAGTGACAAGGTTCCCCGTCATATCTACTTTCCATTGGTAAAGGATTTTGTAAAGTGACAATTGTGCACCACAAACCTTTCTACAACAAAACCTCTATATATGTAACAAACAGCTGCAGAGTTTGCCAAAGCCAATTTTAAGACAAATCTCGGTACAACACTACCTTTCTATAACAAATAAATTTTTTGGTATCTTGATTTGTTATGTATAGGTTTAACTGTATAGCATTAGCAATAAAATCCTCAATTTTTAGCCTCCAAAAGATCTCGATGCCCCAAACAAATTGCACCTCAATTTCGCGACACTCGAAACCGTCCTATCAACGTTGATCTGCTATTCGTCGATGGAGTTTTGCGAGCTGAAGATTTACCGAAAAATGAAAGAATACTCGGAACGAGGGCTCAATACCACCGAGAAAACACAACAACGACTCGTCTTGGTTATGGTCCTACAGGTAAGGCAACAAACGTATTTACTAGTAAGTTCGGAACGTCGCTGAAGTGAGTTCCGCAACATTCACTGTGAGAAAAAAAATTTCACATTGCACTGTGCAATTTCCGGCTTTTTGCACCGTGCAATAGGCTTTTTTTGGCTGTCGCTCGCACTCTAACTTTTTTGCACAATACATACGCCAAACATCACTTCAGCAACTTTGCGAACGGACAAGTACAAATGCTTATCAAAGTCTAACATTGTGTCCAAAGTACGACGCATGTCAAATTGAAAAGGGAAGTCTTCATATTGGCTTTTCGTCCTAAGATTTATCGGAAAAATCATTTTAAAAAAAAGATCACTTCAAAAATCCGCCAATTTTCTCGCTCTTATCATTTGGGCGATTAAAGGACTCATCGAAACGAAAATTCCCATCGATAAAAGCCCCCAAACCTTGAAGGGACAGTACACGTCAAATTGAGAAGGAAACTCTTCAAATTGGCTTTTCGTCCTAAGATTTATCGGAAAAAATATTTTAAAATTTTTCCGCTAGGTATTACCGGTCAAAACAAGTCTGAAAAGAATTCAGATAGCTTGGAAATGGTAAACTTTGTCAAAAAAAATCCTGGTTTTTACCATATTAGACAAGAAATCGGTCAAAAAAATTTCTCGGATCCCATATTTGCGACGAAATGCCAACTTGAACAGTTCCCTCCCTCTTGCCTTTTCGATTTGACTTGCGACGCTCAAATTTTTTTAAACTTTGTGCACTCTTTGGGCTTGTTTCAGAAATGAATTGCAGAAAATTTTAGTTTGCCCGGACATTCCACAATCTTTGTCGACGAGAGATTGTGGGAAATATGGGGTGTTCAGAGAAAAAAAAACTTTTTGCACATATCTCTTCCTATTTTGGGGCAAGACGATATTTTGTGATGTCGTAAATATTTTACCAACCTTAGAACAAAAAATTTCGATTGTTTCTGCAAAGCGCGAGTTAGCAATCTCGCAAATGTCTTGAAAAAATTTTGCCTAGAATTGCGCAAAATCTCATAAAAATCTGGGCGCCGCACTTGGAGTACTTCCGCTCTAAGGTAGGATCATATAAATGTGTTTTTCAGGGAGCATACCCGGCATTACTCTTCGTTCTCCCTCATCTCATCTTAGCGGTTTTTATCACATTTGGCGTTGAAATCAAAGATATCACATTCCTCGTTGCGTCGTCGATACAACTTCTGCCCGTTTTGGACTCACTAACCGTCCTTTTGTTTATCCCATCTTACAATCGAGAGGCATTTGTGAGGTTCAAGTCCAACTCAATCATGAAACAGCGAAGTTCGGGGATGTGGTCGGTAACGCACGTGCCAACGGCAAAATCGCTGGCTTCAAGAAGGCTTGCCATACCGCTCTAGTCGTTTTGGACCTCGAATCGCAAAGGACTACGTACGACAAAAAATGGATTCTTTGTTGAATGCACGATTTGTTGTACGGAGTTGAATTTTGACACAGCAAGAGAAGCGCCTCAAGTACAACACTCAGAATTTACTAAATGTGTGTCCATGTTGCACGTAGGCCAACTATCACCTTCTGAAGATTTTAGCAGCCGATATATTCGACAATCTTTGAGGCAGAGAGAGAGTACGCGTAGCAAACCTCAAAGGTACCTCAAAGGTAGAAATAAGTATAAATTATATATTTTTAATTCCTAAATTCGGAAAATAATGTCAAATTTTTACCAGTTTTTCTTGTTCATCTCTGGAAAGCTCAAGCTGTGTGTTTTGCATATATTATAATAAAAAAAATTATCCTAAATTTGCTCCAAATTTCATCAAAATATGTGCGTCGCACTTGGTGTACATATTTCCCCTGTAAAATTGACTTTTTGGCGTTCTACTACTAGTCCGTGCATAAAGTCGCTGGAGTGGTTTGCGTGACATGCACTGTGCAAAAACAAAAAGTTTCTCTTTGCACTGTGCAATTTCTTGCTTTTCGCACCGTGCAATAGACTTTTTTCGGCCGTCGCTCGCACCCTGACCTTCTTTGCACAGTGCAAACACCAAAACATCTCTCCAGCGACTTTGTGAACGGACTAGTATTGTTTGTTATCGACAGGCTTTGCTGTGCAGAGATTGTTCAATCATCTAAATTTTTCATTATAAATTACAATGCTCCCGATTATGATTAAATTAAGGATAATTCTTTTTTTTTCAACCGAACATGAACAAACGTTATGATATTTAATCAAATGAGAGCTGAAATCTAGTCTAACAATAATTGCATTATACATATAAACCCATTATTTATATTGTAAACAGTCCACCAAAGATGAGAACAAGGGATACCAAAGAAAATAGGGAAATTGTTGGCCGAAGAGAAGCACCAAATAAGGGAGTGTCACAAAGCTAAAAGTTGGCTGCTTCTGTTTGAATTTGAAAGTGCTTACCTCTCTCGCATCCTCGACTTTGTAGGCCTCGGAGCGTTTTAGAAACTGTCCCAATTCACATTTTTCGTCGCAATCGGAGATTTCCGCGGTAATGTCTTGATAGTGAAGCGGATCGTTTGGAGGCCAGAAAAAGACCTGAACAAATGATTTTTTTATATTGTACAAGGTGTTTCAAGAAATGTTACAAAAAGTTGTTGCAAAAATCTTTGCGCTCTTTAACCAAGAAATTTAAATTGTTATTAAATTTGAATTCGTCTGTTTTTAGAATTTGAAAAATAACTTTTTCCCGCGTCGGCGGAGAGATGATTTTTTGGCGGAGAGATTTTGACGTTTTTAAAAACGTATCTTGCTGCAAAGCCCAGACTCTTTTACTACGAGTAAGATTAGGCTTGTCAAGATGTACGTATGTAATCTGTTGGTCTCTTGTTACTAGTATTTCCATAAAGTGGGCAGCTTTTTTTTGCCTTTTATCGCCGGCGCACAGAGCATTTTGCCTTTTTTTCCACTGTATATCGCTCACGCACCGTGCATTTTGCTGTTTTTCGCACGGTGCCAATTTTAAAAGCGGTCTGCACTGTGCAAATGCACGCAGCAGCGCAGTTGATGAACGGTCCGAAAACTTGCGCAAAAAGGTGAAATGTACTGGGCAAAATCCATTTGTTTTGCTTAGCAGTTAAAGCGCCAGAATAACTATTTTTAAATTTTATGGTATGTGAAACGAAATGTCAAAAAAGCTTTTTTATTTCCTGCAGCGAAGTCAAAAGCGGCAGAGTTGCAAACAGTAAATAATTCTTAGTAACTATGTAGAATGTCACCCTTATTTTTTTCTGTTGTTATTGGTACAGTAGACGAAGAAACTTTTTGGACAGTTCGTTTTCACGCCGTAAAAAGCGATATTCAAAAGTAGCTGTACTGTCCCTTTAACAGTCCACGCACTTTGTGAAAATACTAGTAGCTTGGAAAATGTTACACACATTGGCGAAGGCTCGGCGGAGACCTTTTTACCGACCGAGGCCGTTTTGGAGGCTTGGTTTTTGCAAATTGGATTGAATTTTTTTTTGCCAAATTTCGCATGATTTTAACCAAAAAAAGTGTGACTATCATCGTGGTCTCCGCTTACTTTTACATGATAAGTACCATTCTGTTCTCTCAGCTCCACAGTAACCGCCGATGCGTAGTCTGGAAGTCCTGGGGCGTGGTAATTGGTTTGATTGAATCCAAACGAAGCAAAAAGCCCGGAAATGGTCATATCATGCTGCAATCAGCACAAAAATGTTGTGAAATACCATGGAACAACTTACAGCGGAGAGAGCGTGATATTTGAGCGGTTTCATCCATCGACAAACTCGTTTTTCGCCCGCCGTTTGATCCTTATACGGCTTGGTGGTGCAGAGAACTTTGCTTTGAATTTGGTCGAGGAAGTGCCACAGCAACGGACCTCCTCGAATTTTCGCCAACTCCAGCGAAAGATCGACGCCTTCATGCTCTTCGTAGCCGACTCCGAACAAGGCTTTATCGGCTTCGGCTTTGAGGGCTGAGATTTTCTCGTAAATCTCTTCGGTAAATCCTTTCGGCCAGGGCTTGTTGTATCTCTAATCAAAATTTTGGAAATAATTGATGAGCAAATCAAGTGGTGAAGCCGTTGCAGACAAAAGATGACGTCAACTTACCTTTGTGATGAGAAGATTGTCGTGAACAAGGAACAAGTTTTCTATTCCCAGTTTTATTCCGGATAACTTGCTCATCTCTTCTAGGAATTCCTAAAAATAGAGATCAGGTCAGCGGACCTCAAAGATTGGCCCCCATAATCGGATCCCAAGCACACTCAAGTATTGTAGAAATAAGTTCCGGCTCACATTTACATTGCCCTGTATTAAAGGACCAAAAAAATTACATTTGAATTTCGCTTTTTCGGCTTGGAAGACGAAATGTCACAAAATTTTGTGTCCCGTTAAACCAACTAGAAATAATTTAAGATTTGTTGAGGATGTATTTTACAGTCTAGTTAATTATTTTGAACCATTACAAATGTGGGATTGCGACAACGGATAGCAAAAATTCTGTGACATTTCGTCTTCCAAGCCGTAAAAGCGAAATTCAAATGTCGTTGTTTTGGTCCTTTAGTGCCGGAGAAGGCGATGTGGCAGCTTATTGAGCACGGTGTCCTGAGGAAAATAGAAAAATTGTGACAGTTTTCCTTAACGGGCCAAAACAGCTACTTTAGAATTTCGCGTTTTACGGCGTATGAAACGAAATGGCAAAAAGTTTTTTTATGTCCTGCAGCGAAAACAAAGACGCAGTGTTGCAAACAATAAAATAATTATTAGTAAACATGTAGAATGTCACCATTATTTTTTCCCGTTGTTATTGGTACAGTAGACGAAGAAACTTTTTTGACATTTCGTTTCCACGCCGTAAAAAGCGCGATTCAAATGCAGCTGTACTGGCTCTTTAACCCTTTTACCTTGTTAGATTCAGAGAGGTTCAAGTATTGCGGTGATGTTTGAAGCAGCTTTGTCAGCTCTTTGGTCCGTGCGCAATGCCGATCTACATTTCCCACCTTAACAAGAAAAACATCATAACGTATTTTACATTAACAATATCTTACGTAATCATACGCGTAGTCCTCGGTGTGCACTGGAATGGGGACGAATCCCGCTGGCCACGACGGATGCTCCGGATAATCTTCATTTGGCTTTGCGTTTTTGTAAAACCCGATCATGTTGGACATGGCGCTGATCAGTGTGCGGTTCACGTCCGTGCTTCGGATGTATACCTGGAGAAAGATTGGTATACTTCAACTAGCTATGGAGAGTTTCCTACCTCTTTACTGGCATATCTTTCGCTGATAAATCCCAGTTTTTCCACGTAGCGAGTTCGAAGCTTTTCCCCTAGGGCAACGTGGTCGCTCATTCCCTTCTGTAAACGTAGCATAACTTATTGTTTAGTCGTAGTTAAAGTAAGGGAAAATTTTTTGACCTTACCGTCGTCAACTCGCCTCCAGTCCCAGGCCAAGTGTTGTTGTCGTTCCGTAGGGTAACAAGTGGGGTTCTATCGCCATGTCGCCACACCTGAAAGGAGGATCGTGGATTGTAGAAACGAAATATATGGCTTTTGAACAAAGGTCCCGAATTTTTGAAAAAAAAGACTCTGTGGATTACAGCGAAACCAAATATCAATTCTATATTGCTTTACTTTACTACAGACATTGCCACTGGGGCAGGCGTTTCAATACTTTAAAAACAGGCCGGACCAAGTTTTTATCAGACAAGGCTTCTAACCCCGAGGTACACATAGACATGGCAAAAAAAGCGCTGGCTTCACCTGATGATTATTACAAATCCATCTACGGATTCCATGTTCATGTGGGTTTGAAATACGATGGAAATTAAGTATGATATATTTAGCCCAATTAAAAAAGATAAAAAATAAATTGTGCTGCCAGTCCAAGGTGTAAACTTGAATTTTGATAATAATTGGCACAATTTTAGAGCAATATTTTAAGAAACATGTGTAAAAGTATCAGCCGTCCGTAATAGACGTGGCTCCCTGGCCCAGGCCGTTTCAAATTTGCTTTGGCTCGTCAATGTCAATTCACCCGGAATATAAAACATTACTAAGATAGGAAGAAAAAAAAAATTGTTAGAAAAATGTGGTAAACCTTTTGAAAATGATCGTGGATAGTTGTAGATGATTTCTCTGCCAGTATCATGGGGTTTCGACACCTTTTTTTGCTCGCAACCCCAATTTTCGCTTCCAAACTCAGAATTTTAGGTATTACAAGCCGATTCTGGGCCGGACGTTTCAAATTTGCTTTGGCCCGGCCAAACACCGGAGTCATGTCTAGGTACAGATTACTATGTCTGCTTTACTATTCAGCGCAGGAATTCGTGGGACTTTTTCGCACCGTGCGGGCATTAAAGGGACATTACAACTAAATACTTTTGAATCGCACTTTTTACGGAGTGGAAACGAAATGTCCAAAAAGTTTCTCCGTTTACAGTACCAATAGCAACGGAAAAGAATAATGTAACAGTCTACATGCTTATTAATGATTATTTTACTGTTTGCAACTCTGCTGCCTTTGTTTTAGCTACAGGACATAAAAAAACTTTTTTGACATTTCGTTTCACACGTCGTAAAATGCGCAGTTCAAAGATAGCTGTTCTGGCCCTTTATCAGTTTTACTTTTGCACTATGCAAAGACTTGTCGCAAAAAAATTCTGGAGAAGCATGTTTGCACCGTCAAGCCCCATTTAAAACAAACGACGACAGATCTCTGCACTGTGCGAAGAAATCTCACAAATTTTTTTGCCGACTATAGTACCAGCTGAACCAAAAAGTCTAGCAAAATGACGTTCAGTGGATGAAAAGCCAACATACCGCCTGAAGAAAGACCAATTTGCCCTCTCCAACGTCTTCGGTCACTGGGATCAACGGCAGATGAAGAAATTGGTCAATGAACCCATTGGCCAACTGAAATCCCAACGCCGCTGCAACCAACCGAAGGAGCATTTTTGGCTGATTCGGTTTCTGTCGGAAATGCTGTTGAGTTTATGAAAAATGATTCTTTCTTATCAGTTACAAATCAGGAATTAATTAACGATGACATTCTTTTTTTTAGCCAAAGTCCTTGCTGAATGATAAGAAGAGACAGCTGCAGAAGGCAATGGATAATCCTTGAAGTAAATTGTATGTTGTGCTCTTGTCTGTGTTGGAATCTTTTTGTGTAAAATACGATAATTGGAAAGGTTCGAGACGGGCCGGGCCCTCGTTTTATCGGGCCTGACTTCGGGCTCGTTATGTAATATCATTGAAATTATCAAATGAGAGAATTTTTGCTCCTTTTCATTAACTCACGGGGGAAGTACCAAAAGATCAAAAACTTTTTTGACATTTCGGCAAAATTGTAAACGGAAAAATAATTATTAGTAAGCATATAAAATGTCAAGATGATTTTTTCCGTTATTATTATTAGAGCAGAAACACGGATTTTTTGGACATTTCGTTTTCAGAAAGCGCGGTTCAAAAGTAGCTCTACTGGCCCTCAAAACCACGACGCACGTCAAATTGAGAAGGAAACTCTTCAAATTGGCTTTTCGTCCCAAGAATTATCGGAAAAATTATTTTAAAATTTCCGCGCTAGGTATTACCGGTCAAAACAAGTCTGAAAAGAATTCATATAACTTGAAAATGGTAAACTTTGTCAAAAAAGACCTGCTTTTTATCAAATTACACAAGAAATTGGTCAAAAAAGGTTTCTCGAAAGCCATATTTGCGACGAAATGCCAACTTGAACAGTTTCCTCCTTCTTGTTTTTTTGATTTGACGTGCGACGTTGTTTCTGTTCAGGCCCACAAATGTCCTTGTGTCAACTGTGCTCTTCCTGATTTCCAATTCCTCAGACATGGCAATCGGGAAAGACTTTTTGCAACTCCGAGCCCCGCCTGAAGAAAAGTAGGCCCGGCCCGTTTTCAAAACTCCTCTATTGGCCATTTACACTTGACATACTTCAAATTGGTCAACTTCCCTTGTACGTCAACGGTTTATTACGTAAAAGTTAATTCTTTGAGATCAAGAGACAATTGTAAAACAAAATGTATTTATAAAATTGAACGTTGTGGAACGTTGAGCATGTATTGCATGTCAAAAAGTGTGTGGTAAAATTCTTTCGCAGTTTTCTATCAAAAAATGGAAAAAACTTTGAAAATTCAAAAGAAATTATTTTAATTTGGCCAAGAGATCGTTGTATTCCTTTGATTGTAAGAACCGAACGTACGGATCGTTCTTCAGCAGCTGTTCGACGTGTTTGATAGCGTTGTCGAACAGGTGTTGGTCCACCTCCTTTTCCTTCAGCAACTTCTCAACGCCCTGTCGAACGCCGAACGGCAAAAAGATCTCGTTGTGCGCGCCCTCGCGCAGGTACTGGTTGTAGATGGTCTTGCCCATGTTTTGCATGGCCGCTGATTTGTCTTTGAGCGCGCGATACTCAACCACCGCCTCCCAAAAACGGAGATTCTCTTCGGCGTGCACGGAGAACAGGTATTGACGGAAATGATGACGACCGACCTGCAAGAACGCGGTGATTTTTTTTAGATATCGTATTTTACAAAAAGCGGATGACAATTGGGAAAATTCTCTCGAGCTAAAAGTGCTCAAAACAGCTAGCGCTAAAAATGAACAGTCCTCAAATTGCACAAAAAGTTGCACTTTCTCAAACTTGCAAAAGGTTGACATACCTAAACCTTGCACCCGCATTCTAACTAGGCCACATACTATCAATCCTTAAAGGGACAGTACATCTACTTTTGAATCGCGCTTTTAACGGCGTGGAAACAAAATGTCCAAAAAGTTTTTCCGTCTACTGAACCAATAACAACGGAAAAAATAGTGGTTACATTGTTATCTCGCCCTTTGCAGGAACAGACGAGATATTGAACAAGCTTTCCACCCTCGCGACCGAGAGAGTATAAAAAATGCGGAGAGCGGTTAGAGAGAAAAAACTTTTTAGCCATAAATTTGCCAGTTGCGTGCGGAAAAAAATTAATTTTTTGTCAAAACATTGCCCTCAATGGTTAAAATAAGCAACGTTTCATATCAAAATTCGCAAAAAAGTGTTACATAGTCCCCAATTTTGGCCTAAAAATCGTTTCCATTTCCGCAAAACGCGCGCCCTTGTCATTTCTGCAAAACGCAAGCTTGAAGTCAGGTGTATGTCTACGAAATTAAAAAGCTCTTCAAGCACTCTCAATTTCGATTCCTTCTCAATTTTCGATTCCAAATTTCTCACCTGATTTCCCAGTAGCGCTTCGAAACTATGACTCCATCGTTCGGCATAGGACTTGGGCAACAGCTGCTCCAAATACTCAATGTAGATTGCGGAGCGTCGGAAGCGAGGGAACTGGTCGTTCTCCAATAGTTTGGAGATCTCTTTATGCGCCACTTCCAGCGCTTTTTGATTCGGATTCTCGGCTTCAGCGGCTTCTTTCAGCATCTGAAACGGATACGGAGTAAATAAAGAATTTTTCAAAAAACCCACCGCCATAGCCTTGCTGCTCAGGTTTATGTACGACCCATAATGGTTCAACAAGTCCTTGATTCCGTCGCGAATATGTTTCCCGTCCTTGTCCTTCTCCAACTCTTCGATGGCCTCCACAAAGAGTAGGTTCTCCTCGGCCAAGGATTGGAAAAGGAAGCAGCGAAAGACCTGTCTTCCAATGGAATCGCGCAGAATCTCCTCGACGGTGCTGCTGGACCAGGAGGCGGCGCGCGGGTACTCGATCCCCACCGTGCTCGGCATCTCCGGCGCCGGCCGATCCGAGTGCGCGTTCTTGTCGAACATCGAGGCGGAGGTCTGAAAATGGGGAATTTGTTAGAGAAGAAGGCTAAATTAGAGGTAAGAACGATGAATACAAAATTGCAGCGAGGCCTTTCAAATGTATTTAAAAGGGCCAGAACAGCTACTTTTGAATTGCGCTTTTTCGGCGTTGGAAACGAAATGTCAAAAAATTTTTTTGTGTCCTGCAGCGAAAACAAAGGCGGAAGAGTTGCAAACAGTATAATAATTATTAGTAAGCATGTAGACTGTCAACATTATTTTTTCCGTTGTTATTGGTACAGTAGACGAAGAAACTTTTTTTTGACATTTCGTTTCCACGCCTAAAAACGCGCAATTCAAAAGTAGCTGTTCAATGCCTTTAACAATCTTATGAGCTCTTAAACTCGCCCGTGGCCTAGAAGCAGCAGTATTACCGTCAAAAACTCAAAAATTGGCGTATTTATACGACTGCAATGTTAGGGGCAGGATCTATACTTTGACCACCCAAACCTGACAACTATACGATTATGAATAGACTTCATCAGCGCCGCGTTCCATTCAATAACTCCTGGGTTTCCAGCAAAAATAGACTCATTACGAAGTTGACAAGCTAATTTTGAAATCAGTGATGTGGTGGTGAGACACGTAACAAGACGTGGATCTTTTAAAATCTTCAAAGGCAGACGTCTAGAGCAGCCTAGACGAAGAAAAAACGGTTTTACGTTAAAGAAGTTTAGGATAAATGGGTTGTTGCTAACCGTTCGGGAAAGACGTCAAATATCTTGGCGGCCCCAGCAAAGCGCGAGCTAAAATTTTTACGAATTGACACGATGCGTAGATAGATAATGCCTTCAAAAATTGAAGAAACGCTGTTGGTCCAGTAACGAGCTATTTACCGATAAAGCTAAAGGTTAAAGAGTAAGAACAGCTACTTTTGAATTGCGCTTCCGCGAGATGTCAAAGAAATTTTTTTTAGTCCTGCAGCCAAAATAAAGGCGACACAGTGCAAAGAGTAAAATAATTATTAGTAAGCATGTAGAATGTCACCACTATTTTTTTTATTGTTATTGGTACGTAGGTCTATGCCACCCAACCCGATAAGTCAATACACGACTCCTTTACAACTGAAATATTATATAAGAAATAAGACTTTGCACTCTTTTTTCGACCACTTTTTTCTTTCGTTGATTCAATTTCGCAAAACACCTGTCGAATTATAAATTAATCCCTTTAAAATTGTCAAGCAACATGTGAACGTAAGAATAACCAAATTTCAGGACTTGAAATTGCAAATAAACTTGATAAATTACCCGAATTAGCCGGAGCACCGTCGAATCCACATTCATTTTCTAATTTTATCGGCCAAATTAGAATTTATAGCTGTTGTACATTACAACTTTAGCCCCGAATAACTGTTCGAGAAGGGGGCAAAAGCAAGGTATTAAATTTTGCCTTTGGCCAAATGAGTGGCTACACATTGGGTGCTGAACTCCTTCTCGAAAACAACTACGAAATAAAAGCGGATGCACTTCATAATGTCAGCACTTTCCACAGGATTACCACCAAATGTGAGTGGAATTTGAATAGTACTAGCCCGTTCGTAAAGCCGCTGGGGTGATTTCCGCGACATGTACTGCGAAAAAAACAAAAGTTCATTTTGCACTGTGCAATTTTTTGCTTTTTGCACCGTGCACTGCTGGATGAGCTCTCTTTTTGCTTGGGTGGTCAAGTCTTCCTCTCAATTTTTCGCTGCCGGGCCGGCCCGGAATCGGCCAGTAATGACAAAAATTCTGAGACTTTTCTAAATTTTTTTTCTTAACTTATCTTAGTTATGTGGTATATTTGCCGGGCGACATGATATCTATGGACCGAGCCTAAACATACTTGAAACGGGAGCTATGTCTAATCGCAACTCTGTCTTATGTCGCCAAAATCACTCCAGCAACTTTGTGAACGACTAGCATAGGAATGTCTAGACAGGTAGGAAGTGAATTTTTGAAAAGGGTGGAAATTAATATCATACAAAAATATTAATCATCCTTTCCATATTTAAAAAGTTTTTTGATGAGAATTGCCGTAAGTTGAAGGTGAATAAGGTTAGCAAACATGCCTAGGGGGCTTTGTAAATTTTGAAAAAGACTGGGCCGGCTTTTGGGGCCAGGCATTGGAGATTTGAGGTTGAAAATTAGGCATTGCGGGTTAACGAGACTTTGTGTCGACTCGATTCGTCGTTGTATGACTATAACAACGGGAAAAAATAAAGGTGACATTCTACATGCTTAATAATTATTATTTTACTGTTTGCACTTCTGCCACCTTTGTTTTCGCTGCAGGACGTACAAAACTCTTTTTGAAATTTTGTTTCACACGACTGAAAAAGCGGAATTCAAAAGTAGCTGTTCTGGCCCTTTAAGAAATAGAGATAATAAGATAATTCAGGTTCTGTTTTGAAGAATTTCTACATCTAATTCCATCTAGAATATCCCGAAGAAACTTATTCATTTTTTGTAGCAATTTTTGGTCTTCGCTGTAGTGTTAGAGTCAAAAAAAGTAACGTTAGAAATACCTAAAATTAAAAAGCGTCAGTCTTCGCAAAGTCTCCGCCGAGCTTTGCTGAGAGTCTCCGCTTCGAACGGCTTCGTCAAGCCATGTAAACATTTCCTACAGCCTTTTTGTGGGTCTTTGTGGCTGTGGATCTCCGCCTGTGCTACACCCCGCATTCATCGATGTTGTGTCGACCCTCAACATGGCTCCCGGGCCGGGCCAAGCTTTCTCGGCCCGGCCTGGCGCCAAAGCCATGTCTAGTCGACCCGAAGTGTCGTCAAGTCGAAAGGTTGGGACAACAAACATTTCTTTGCCTAATTCGGGTAATTTATCAGTTACTCCTACATTCACATGTTGCTTGACGTTTTAAGGAAATTTTTTGAAAATTTAACAGGTGATTTTGATCGCTCAACTATGTATATAAAATGATCAGAAAGAAGGTGAAAAATCTTCAAAAACAAAGAACAGCTCTTTTCGTCCGGACAAGCGATGCAAACGGATGAAATTAACAGGGAAAGTACCCCGAGTGTGACGCTCGGATTTTGTTTAAATTTTGCACACATGTCAGCCATAGGCCACATATCTACTGCTAAAAATTTTAACTCGCGCTTTGCAGTGACATCCGATATATTTAACGATCTTTGCGGCCAAGAGAGTACGCAAAACGTCGAGAGCGGTCTCAGAGGGAAACACTTTTTGGCCATAACTTTGACAGTTTCGCGCGGGAAAATAGATTTTTTTGTAGAAACATTACCCTCCATGCTAAAATTTTTTAGCTTGCGATTTGCAGAGGCGACCGAGATATTCAACAATGTTTGCGGCCGAGAGTAAGCAAAACGCGGAGAGCGGCAGAAAAATACTTTTTGGGCTTATCTATGCCAGTTTTGTGTGGGAGAGATTGATTTTTAATGAAAAAAATTACGCTCCTTGGTAGAAATAGCCACGAAACTTTTCATACCAAAAGTCGCAAAAAAGTGTCACACTTTCGCCAATTTTTTATCAAAAAATCTCGGCCGTTTCTGCAGAGCGCGAGCTAGGAATCTTGCATAGATTTTAGAAAAAATATTTCTAAATTTGTGCCAAGTTTTATCAAAATCTCACTTGGTATACTTCCCCTGTAAGATGCAACTGGAAGTTTTTTTGACTCATAATCGGGTACTATGTACTATACTCAAGACATTTTGGAAACCTGCCTTAATTTGTTTGGGTTCTGGCCTAGCTACATCATAATTGTTGATTATTATTCCGGTACCTTTCGCCTTGCCCATCTCGCTATACATACGCTGTTTTTCGGCCTGCGAACCCGGGCCTTTGCTGTTGGAACTACCTTGGAATAGAACACTTGTACATTCGTTGTAAACGTATCGCACGAACAGAAAGTTATATTATTTCCGTGATCCATGTTATACCTAGAATGCTAAACTTCGCTTTTGGGGAATTTAACCCTCTTTTTCTAATCCTCTTATAAAAAGGTAATTGGGCATTTTCAAAAAGAATTGGCAGACAGAAAGAGAATATATTACATATATGCATAATATATAGATGCATTGCAACTGCTGTACAACAAAGTCTTTCTAACGAACAATTTCTAAGGTCGTAAAAATCAATTTTCACTGGGGAAGTACCTCAAGTGCAAGGTTCAGATTTTCTTTAAATTTTGCGTACCCGTTGTGCTTAGGCTACGTATCAATTCCTCAAAATTTTCGCTCGCGCTTTAAAGGAACAGCCGAGATATTCAACGAACTTTGCGGCCGAGAGAGCACGCAAAACGCGGAGAGCAGTCAGAAGAAAGCACTTTTTGGCCATAGCCAGTTTCGTGCGGGAAAAGTTGATTCCTAGCCTGTGCGCTTTGTAGAAACAATCGAGATTTTTTGGTCACAATATTACCGAGTTTTTGAGCGAAAAGTTTTTGTTTTTTTTCTAGCGGAGAAGACAACATTTAGATAAAAAACTTTTTTTCTGCCCGAAATTAACAGTGATATGGAAAAAAGTTGTCTCTCTGACAGTTTCACACCTATCTCTGCCGTAGAGATTAATGTCGCTACAAAAAATCAGTCTTTTCCGCGCAAAACTGGCAAAAGTATGGAAAAAAGCTCTCCGCCTTTCGCGTACATATCGCGGCTGTGCCTGCAAAGTGCAAGCTCAAATTTTGAGCAATTGATACGTAGCCTATGCAAAACATGTATACAAAATTTAAAGATAATCTGAGTGGTGTACTCAGAGTACTTTCCTTATAAGACACTTTTGTGGTTGGGTGTGAATAAAAATGAGCTTATAATACAACAGCCTCAATTTAGACAAGTGTCAAGTATAACACTTATCAATGCAAAACACCCTCAACGGCTCAATCCACAACAAAAATTTACCCATGATATCAGCCATCCCCCCTTTCCACCATTAAACTTCATTTGAGGTAAGAGAAAACAAAAGTAAAGTCAAGAAGTTAATGGAATGAATTGCAATCCCCCCCCCCCCCCCTCCTCTGGCCGCTTCACCTGCTGTTAATCGGGGCCGGGTAAAATAAAAAAATTTCGTATTTTCCGGACTCCCGATAATCCGATAATCACCCACCGGCCGAGTACACATTATTTTATTATTATTTCATTTAGACATTGCTGTCTGAATGATGGCAGCGAATTAGTGGAATTTGAGTTGAATTTGAATTGCAAAATGAGGGGGAAGCGAGTCAAAAAAACTGATTGGAAATTAGTCATTCAGATTAGCTCAAAATTTTGCATATGGCCAGGGGCGTTCGCCTTTTCGGGCCTGTGAGCTGCTTAGAGTCAAGGTCGGAACGGCCGTTTTCAAGATTTATCAAAGCTCCAAAACCACGACTCCAAGGTATCGAAAGTCCTATACTAGTCCGTCCGTAAAGTCGCTGGAGTTATTTCCGCGACATACAGTAGGACAAAACCAAAGTTCACTTTGCACTGTGCAATCTCTTGCTTTTTGCACCGTGCAATAAATAGGCTTTCTTCGGCTGTCGCTGGCACCCTCGTTTTTTTCATAGTGCATGTCAACGAAATCACTCCAGCGACTTTGCGAACAGACTAGTATTCGAACCGGCCCAGATCTTTTTCTACTTTTTTCACCATATTTCTTCGTTTTCAAGGCATAGCGTTTTTTCTGAAGAGGGCCAAAGGCCTAAAAAAATCATATCGCTGCCTAGGCTCGGTCATCTACAAGGTCGGCCCCTCCTTGACAAAGTTTGAAAAGAGCGAAAGAAATATCCCAATCAGACTTTCCTGAAAGGGCCAGAAAAGTTACTTTTGAATTCCGCCTTTTACGGATTGGCAAACGAAATGCCAAAAAAGTGTTTTTACTAGTCTGTTCGAAAAGTCACTAGAGATTTTTGGCATTTGCACTGTGCCAAAAAATCAAGGTGCGAGCAACAACCGAAAAAAACCTATTGCACGGTGCAAAAAGCAGAAAATTGCACAGTGCAAAGTGAACTTTGGTTTTGTCCTAGTGTGTGTCGCGGAAATAACTCCAGCGACTTTACAGACGGACTAGTATGTCCTGCCGCGAGAAAAAAGTCGAGAAAATTGCAAAAAGTAAATAATAAATTGTAAGCATGTAAAATTCCACCGTTATTTGTCTTGATTGGTACAGTAGGCAAGGAAATTTTTCGGCTCAACCAAAAAAAACCTCCGTACAACGAACTCTGCGTATAACGAACATTTTTTGATGCGCTGCAACTCATTGCATCGCATTATGACTGTATTCCAGAATTTCAGAAAATCTCGAACCCCAAACCCACCATGATGTGCTGCTTGTTCAAGTCGATCTTCCGTTCTCTCGGTTTGTACTCGAACGCGACCGGTTTGAGGACGTTCTCGTCGTTTATCGAGCTCTGAACAAGCCGCGTCTCCAAGTCGCTCGTGGAATGACTCCGTCCGTCTTCTGAATTCGAAGCGGTCGGCGGCGGAGTTTTGGAACCCGAAGTCTGCTCTTCGTCCGATCGGGAGCTGAAAGTTTACGAGCTTTACATCTGTTTTTAGGGTAAAATACGGTATAATATCCCTATCGAGAGAATTAAAAAAGTCTTAAAATACGGTTGCAGATCTTATGAACAACGGAAGATCTCATTTTGAAAAAAATATAAAAAATAAATGACAAAAGAAGTGCTCCAAGTGCGACGCTCAGAATTTGATAAAACTTGGCATAAATCTTGACTAATTTTTTTAGAGACATATGCAAGATTTTTAGCTCGCGCTTTGCAGAAACCACCGAGATTTTTAGATCAAAAATTGGCAAAAATATAACACCTTTTTGCAGATTTTGGTATGAAAATTTTCATGCCTATTTCTACAGTAGAGGATAATGTTTTGACAAAAAACCTATTTTTTCCGAACGAAACTGGCAAAGATATGGCAAAATAGTGTTTTGCTCTCTGACCGCTCTCCGTCTTTCGCATGCTCTCTCCGCCGCAAATCGCAGGCTAAAATTTTCAGGAATTGACACTTAGGGTATGCCCGATGCGTGTGCAAAATTTAAAAAAAGCGTCGCACTTGGGCCAGAACAGCTACTTCTGAATTGCGATTTTTACGTCGTGTGAAACAAAATGTCAAAAAATTTTTTTTATTTCCTGCACAACAAAGGCGGTAGAGTTGCAAACAGTAAAATAATTGCTAGTAAGCATGTAGAATGTCACCATTATTTTTTTCGTTGTTATTGGTACAGTAGACAAAGAAACTTTTTAGACATTTCGTTTGCACGCCGTAAAAAGCGCCATTCAAAAGTAGATGTACTGTCCCTTTAATTTTCCGGCCCAGGCAAAATATAGCCAACCCGATCCATTCACCGAGGACCATGTCTAAGACAAGTTCTGGAAATGACGAAAAAGATCCTTTGCCTCAAAACCTCAAAAAATGACTGGGCCGAAAGCGTACGCCCAGTTCAGCTTTTCTTGGGTCTAATGCATATAATGACCATTTTCCCAGCCATCCAGACATAACACTCTCAAGATATTTTTTTAACCGTGAAAACAATGTGCTGAAAAAAAGTCTACTCAATTCCCACACCGAAAAACTAGCCAAATTTAACTCCTAATAAGGCCCAATTCCATTTTGCCTCGTTTATATTACAATTGATCCTTCTCGAAAACAGTCCTGATTAATCTGGTCTTAGTGCCCTCAAATACCCGTATTACTAGATAAATAATGAGCCTAACGAGTTTTCGGACGCCCAAGAACAAAATTTGCAGTTGATTGCAGTGAAAGTCAATGGCACAATCAAGATGAATATGGCCATTAAAGCTCGAATTTTTGGGAATAGCCGCCAAAAATTGGATGACAAAAATTGCGTCCTAATTTCTTATAGGACCCAAACAACTACATTTGACGCTTTTACAGCACGAAATGTGTGATATTTGGCATTCCACGCCGTAAAGACAAAATTCAAGTTTTCGTCCTTTAAAAAATAGTTTATTCAACTTAAAACCGAAAAGCTGATGGATCGTATTTTCAAAAGTCTTATAACTCAAAAAATTATTTTGTCGTTTTCGACCCTCAAATTTGCATCAAATTTAATAAGAACGCTTATTTTTTCCACTGGGATCCGAACCTTACTCAAAACTTTCTTTCAAATTTTATCACACTACCGCTAGACCAAAAGGACACATCATTTCAAAATACAAGAAATTCAAAATACCCCCCATTTCCACAAATTTAACATCAAAATTTACCCTAAAATACGTCAAAATTTCTGTTTCCGACCTTATTTTACCTTAACTTCAGCCGGTGATCGAAACCAGGGCCTCTCGCACCCAAAGCCGTAAAAAGCGCAATTCAAAAATAACTGCACTGGCCCTTTAAGTGGTTTATTTTACGGAAGACTTTTGGTCTCAAATCCCTTTTAGAATCTATAAAATGATTTGTTATAGAAAGTTTTGCCGTACAAAAGTTTGTTCCACAGAGGCTCCACTGTTTATCCTTCTTTGCTAAAGAAACTATTCCTTTTAAACAATTTTCACGTTAATCTTGCAAAATAAAAATTTTTCATCTAATGGATTGTATTTTACAAAAAAAGCAAAAAATTTGGGCTCAGCCGGTGATCGAAACCGGGGCCTCTCGCACCCAAAGCGAGAATCATACCACTAGACCACTGAGCCGCGCTCTCTACGCGGTTCAGATTTGATATCCCTTTAGGCGATGAAAAGATTTCAAAAAGCTAAAAAAGGAAAAAAAACTTTAGTTTTTGCGATTAGAAATCCCGTTTTTATCTCTATTCCCTAAAGCGATATCTCATTTGCGCGGCGAAAACAGCGCGGCTCAGTGGTCTAGTGGTATGATTCTCGCTTTGGGTGCGAGAGGCCCCGGTTTCGATCACCGGCTGAGCCCAAAAATTTTTAATGCGATTTGAAGGTAAAATAAGGTCGGAAACAGAAATTTTGACGTATCTCAGAGCAAAACTTGATGCGAAATTAGTGGAAATAGATCGTAAATTTAATTTGTCACATTTTAAAATAATTTGTCGCTTTGGTCTAGCGGTAGTGCAATAAAATTTTAAAAAATTTTGAGCCAAGTTCGAATCCCAGTAGAAAAAAATAAGTGTCTTTTAAATTTTTATGCGAATTTAAGGTTTAGAAACGCATTGCAAAGACGTTTTTCTAATAGTTGATCCCTTGCCTTTAGCAACAACTTTATCACATGCCATTTCCTTCTGCATTTTTAGCTTTACTCTTTCGAATATAAACAGATAATCCGCTTATTAGATTACCCATGTTTGCCAGTGGATAAGCTCGGTTTATAAATTGGTAACCCTTATTCCGCTAATTCTAAAGAATTATTTCGTATTCATAACTAACACAAAACTTGGTTCGTATATAAAATATTTCACCGGAGAGGAAAAACGTTTTACTCCAGTAACAATAAAGATTGCAAAAGGTCTTGTGATTATATGCATTTATTTTTAGCGATACTTCTAATTTCATTCATTCATTCTATCCTTGGGCACTTTTGCTCCCACACATTACTACAATAACTATCTTTAACGTTATTGTAGTCTCATCGTTAACTCATCCTATAAACAACAACATATGTACTCTCCAATTAGGACTTCCGAAATTTTTTCCCAAATTTTTGCCAAAATGACGTCATTGCCCCTAATCATCCCCAATTATCTTTTTTTTCCCTAACTGACCTATAATCTCATCGTATAAAATGTCACCCCCTCCCAAAAACGCAAAATCCCCGCAATTACAACCCAACAAAGTGGCATATCATTAGGCGCCGTGGAAAGAGAAGAATTTAGCCTCAGGCTACTCGCGTTCTACGTGGTTACCCCGACAACCCCCACGGACACGTTACTCTCAATTCTACCCCTTTTTCTTTCTCACATTCTTAGCGCCGCACACGAAATGTTGATTGCATGCGGACACCACTCCGAAATGTGTTATCGATAACATTGTAAAAAGGTAAAAAGAATTTTAAACTTAAAAAAATAATTAAAAAAACTTTTTGTTCCGGCTTGTCAATGTTTGAGTTGTAAAAGTAAAAATGCATTAACTAAAAGAATGGAGCATTCAGATCCGCCAAAATTTTTGTATAATAGTCCATTCACAAAGCCGCGTGATTTCCGCGAGAGTGCGAGCGATAGTCGAAAAAAGCCTATTGCACGGTGCAAAAAGCAAGTAATTGCACAGTGCAAGATGACCTTTTGTCTTCTCACAGTCCATATATAAGACTAATACTACTACTAATACTGTCCGTCCGTAAAGCCACTTTAGTGATTCCCGCGACATGCACTGTGAGAAAAACGCGTGCGGGAAAAATTATTCTTTTGTTACCTTTTACGACAAAAAAAAGCATAAAACTTTTCACAGCAAAATTTGCAAAAAAGTGTTCATCTAACTAGACCGTTCGTAAAGTCGCTGGAGAGATTTCGTGCACTGTGAGAAAAACCAAAATTTTACTTTGTGCAATTTCTTGCGTTTTGCACCGTGCAACTTTTTTACACCAAAAATCACTTCAGCGACTTTACGAACTGAAATTTTTTCGGCGCTACGAGATTTCCCGGTCAACAAAACTTTGGGTTGCCTCGATTCGTTTTTGTATTCCTGTCGTGGGCTAGTAAAATGCTTGAATACAAAAAATAAAACATTTTTGGTTCTAGGGTAGCTGATGACCTATTCTAAGGCATTTTTCGTGTACTTACAACAATAAAATCCATGCAAACTTGTGGATCTTCTTTTCTCAAGCAAATCTTGGTCTTTTCTATTACTATACATATAAACTAAAGAATCAAAATACTCGTTACCTGTCTAATTGGACAAAAAAATATAATACTAGCATAAATAACACTAACCACTAGATTATCGGCAGTTAGTCCTTCCGGCAAAAAAAAAGATTATTGGATGATAATTAAAAAAAACTACAAATATTTCGGAGAAGATTTACACATCATGTCATACGATCCTGATAGTTAAAAAAAAATTTCGTTGCTTGCTTTGAAAGCTTGCATAGTAAAAATTGGGTGGGCCCTTAAAACCACAGACAGCTAACCATCTGTTAATGAATCAAAACAAACACATTTGAATCTCGCTTTTACGGCTTGGAAGACGAAATGTCACAAAATTTTCTGTCTCTTGTCGCAAAAAATAATTTATAATAGTTCAAAATAATCGAGCAGGCTGTAAAACACATCCCCAACAGTTTTGAATTTATGTCCACGTTGTATTAAGGGCATGGAGGGACACAAAATTTTGTGACATTTCGTCTTCCAAGCCGTAAAATCGAAATTCAAATGTATCCTTTAAAAGAAAAATTTTTTTAACAGATACTTTGGTCCCCTCTTACCACATTTTTTTCCGATTTGACCCCGGTCTACTCCGGCCTGCCCTCCACTCTCCCTCTTAGCTACATTCAATACAAATAGTTATCGAAAATACAAAAACACTCACCGAAAATACTCGGAGACGAAGGTCTGCTCACCCACGAACGACCTCCACATCATCCAGCCATCCAATGTCCTACAAGCGGCCAATTCGCAAATGTCCGACGATTGCGTGATGTGTCATGACAGGGATCTGGAAGGTCGAAAATTGAAAATTGCAATGACGTGCGCAGCAAAACGAGTTTTGGCACCGACGAAACACCTGCGCATTCGTAATTGGATCGCATGAAAAGCGTCGGCATTTCACTGTAAAGGGCAACAAACAAGTTGGACGTGTTGGAAGGGCTGTCGTACAATATAATAAGGTCATATGTAAATGACGGAAAAGTCCAGAGAGGCATAACTTTGAAAAAATGCATTTCAGGTCCGCAGCTTTGCACCGGATTTTGGAATTCGGTGCATTTTTTAAGTCGGCGCCCGATTTCAAAAATCGGTGCATTTTTTTTAAGTCGACGCCCGATTTCAGATATCGGTGCATGCTTTTTTAAGTCGACACCAGATTTGCGAATTTGGTGCTGAGTTACCGGGAGAACAGTTTACTCATCGGGGAACAAATGACCCAGGATTTCCTACTCGAGAATAATTTTTTATGTTCGACATGTATTTTATGAGTGACAAAAGATTGGAATTTGATCAAAAAAAGGATTTTCTACCAAGAGCAGGCTGTTCTACTCGAGTTTCTATGTTGATTTCCCGTTTTCGGTTTGGATAACCCACCAAAGGTTGGAATGTCGTGAGGCGACATTGTTGAAACATGGTAAGTGGTATTTTATTGTTGTTTCGACCAAAACTTTTAGAAGATAGTTTCAGTTAATTTCGTAGGTTGTTAGCTTCGATCTAATATCAATTTTGAACCAGGAAATGCGAGTTTAACGAAAAATTTATGTTGTACTGGATGCTCTTACTTCGTCAATCTTTCAAGCTGCTTTTCAATAAAATTAACCCTGTTTACATAGTAAAATTACCTAATGACTTGACTTATATATTATAACTTAAAATTGTCTACCTTTGGCGAGTTCTCGCAGAAAAATAATAAGACTTACATTATCCATTATCCAACCCGAAAACGGGAAATCAACATAGAAACTCGAGTAGAACAGCCTGCTCTTGGTAGAAAATCCTTTTTTGATTAAATTCCGATCTGTTGTCACTCATAAAATACATGTCGAACATAAAAAATTATTCTCGAGTAGGAAATCCTGGGTCATTTGTTCCCCCGATGAGTAAACTGTTCCCCCGATTATTGGCTCCCGGCAATTCAGCACCAAATTCGCAAATCTGGTGTCGATTTAAAAAAGCATGCACCGATTTTTGAAATCGGGCGTCGACTTAAAAATTGCGAAATAAGTCGACGCCAATTTTTTTATTTTGGCGTCGGCTTTTTTGTGCACCGGATTTTGAGGTTTTGGAAAAAAATTTTTCGAATTCTTATATGACCACCTTTACATTGAGTCTGTTTTGGACAGGCAAAATACTCCAAGTGGAACGCTCAGATATTAATGAAACTTGGCACAAATTTAGATTAATTCTTTTTTAAGACATATGCAAGATTTATAGCTCGCGCTTTGCAGAAACGACCGGGATTTTTTACTCGAAAATTGGCTAAAATATGACATTCCGCGCAAAACTGGCAAAAGTATGGCCAAAAAGTGTTTTTCTCTGTGACCGCTCTCCACGTTTTGCGTGCTCTCTATGCCACAAAGATCGTTGAATATCTCGGCTATACCCCGCAAAGTTCAAGGTAAAATTTTTAGGAATTGATGTGTGGCCTATGCCTGACGTGTGTGCAAAATTTAAAGTAAATTTGAGCGTCGCACTTGGGGTACTTCCTTGTTAAAACCAAAAACAAGGAATATCCGAAAGATTTTTGAAAATACAATTATTCGGAGATGGATGGATACGGGATACTAGTCCGTCGGGAAAGTCGCTGAAGTGAATTCTGGTCCTTGCACTGTGCAAGAAAGTCATGGCGAGAGCGAGAGCCGAAAAAATCCCAATCAAACTCTCCTCCAAGATCAGTAAAGTTACTTTTGAATTTCGTAAACAAAATGCTTTTGATAGACTTCAAGTTAGATGATCGACTTTGTGACGCAGCGAAAGCGCTTTAAAAATTTTAAAAAAATAAATATTTAAATAAAACCTTGCTATAGCGAACAACTTCATAGGTCTCAAAAAGCACACTTATACTAGTCCGTCGGGAAAATCGCTGGGGTGATGCTTGGCTTTTGTGCTGTGCAAAGTGAACCTTTGTTTTCGCACAGTGCATGTGCAGAAATCACTGCAGCGACTTTACCAAGGCCATCCGCCGACACATTCGTATTCAAAAAATTGTTAATCGCTGTAACAATGCTCACCACTCACTTTACAACAGGAATTCTAATCGAATCCTTTCAACAAAGCATTGTATTCTAGTTCTATTACTCGAAGACCACCTGATACGAACATCTATCAAAGACCAACAGTAAAATTAGCTCCCACGCGCCGAGAAACTCAAATTGAAATTACACATGAACACGGGGGACTTGCAAAGACAAATTAAAGTCGTTTCATCGCGCTTTTACTTTGCAAACATCTAAAGTATGTTACAATTCGGCTTAAAATTTCTCAAACACAAAGAAATAAGAGTTTTATCGTGCCGCATTACTCTGGAAATGTGTTATTCCATTTAAATACGCCGTAATTTGCCGATTATTTTTACTTTCCTTCAAACCTAAAATTAAGACCGAAAGGAAAATAATTAGGGCGTTTTTAATCGCATTTCCGTAGAACTCAGAGCTGACAATGAGGTGAAAAAGGTAAAGGAAAAAATTTCGATTTATTAGACCGTTCGCAAAGTCGCTGGAGTGATTTCGGCGACATGCGCTGCGCAAAAAAGTCAAAGTTTGAGCGGCAGTCGAAAAAGCCGATTGCACGGCGCAAAAAGAAAGAAATTGCACAGTGCAAGATGACCTTTTGTCTTTTCACAGTGCATATAGGGGTTGTGCAAATGATTTTTTTTACTCGTCTCTCAAAAGTCGCCATTTCTTGGCTGTGGCCAGCCAAGAATTCCCAATTTCTTGGCTGAATTTCAGTCAGAGAATTCTTGGCTGAGATACAGCCCAGAATTCCCCTAAATTCCCTCTTTTTTGCTGAAACTCAGCCAAGAATTTTTTGGTCAGTCAAAAATTTTTGGCTGGGTTTCTGCCAAGAAAAGGGCAATTCTTGACTGAGTTTCTTTCAGTCAAAAATTTTTTGTCTGACAGAAAAATTAAAATTGCCGGCATATGAGAAGCGTAGTAAATTTCATGGTATTTAATAAAATAGCGAAGAAATCATAAAGAACATAATAATAAAAAAATAAGTTGCAACCCAGGAGTAAATTTTAATATTCTGTTGTCGAAAACAATAGAGTAATTACCTAAAACCTCAAAAACCGAAAAAAAGGGACTCACAGTTCGGTTTGTGCTCGGACATGATCTTTCGTAGTGCGAGATTGCACTTGAGATGGTGAACGGGACCAGGAAAACTCCATTTTGTTGTTCCACAGATCTTCAAAGGTAATTTTATGCGTTTACCTCCCAATACCTGGGTTATTTGGCAGGAAACACCTGGAATAACACGAAGGAAGAAGAAAACGCGAAGAAATAAAAGTATTACATTTATCCACGCCATAAAACACACGACGTCTTCGTTGTTATGCTTTTTGGTCACGCCGCGAAAATAAAATACCGATGTTCGGCGCACAACTTTTTTCGTTTTTCGCACGTTTTCCACTCTCGCGGTTCCTGCGATTTTTGTTTTGGCAAGAAATTTATGGTACCTGGGATGTATCTCTACCAGTCAAGTTTTTTTTGGAATTTCCACGTTACCCGCCTTCACTCTGTGTAAGTTCTTTCTGCTTTTTGTCTTATTTTTAGGTATTATTTTATCCACGGCCATAAACATCGATTTTTATCTTTTTTCGCTCGGGAAATGACGAACGTCGAAATCTCTTTGAAGATTTTGATGTTAACAAATTTTTTGCATTGTAAACTAGAGGCACTCAGCTTATTTCTTTCGAGCCTTCTATTTTCTCTCCAATTTTACCTGAAAACGTGCGAAAAAGGTTAAAAATAGCTTATCTTTCGCCGGGAAACATCGTTTATGCCTAAAAAATGCGAAATATTACAAAAGTGACGTAATACTGCTCACCTTTTAGTTTTGTGATGCAAATGAGCCGGATCCGAGTTGAAGAAGTGGCCAGCCAAGTCAAAAGAAGACCATTCTTCGGACAGTCAAGCAGAAAGCGAACCCGGGACCAGTCGAAGCCTATCCAGGACCAGCCACGGTTCAAAGCCTGACGACCAGTACAGGGCCGAACGCGGTCCAACGCGTTTTGTTTCAGTTTCAGCAAAAAAATCGACTCAAATTGGGCCAAGAAAAAGGAATTTCTTGGAAAAAAAAAACTTTGGCTGGAACTCAGCCAAGAATTCCCCTTTTCTTGGCTGAGTTTCAGCCAAAATTTTTTGACTCAGTCAAAAAAAATTGGCTCTTATTCAGCCAAGAAATCCCTTTTTTTGACTGGATTTCAGCCAAAAAGCTCTGGCTGAATTTCAGCCAAGAAAACGGGAATTCTTGGCTGTGGCTCAACAGCCAAAAAACGGCGACTTTTGAGAGACAAGCAAAAAAAAGATCATTTGCACAACCCCTATATACAGGACTAATACTACTAGTCCGTCGGCAAAGTCGATAAGGCGGTTTCCGCGACATTTACTGTAAAAAAACAACGTGCGGGAAAAAATGATTCTTTTGTAGACACATTACCTTCTACGGCAGAAAAAAAAGCATAAAACTTTTCAAGATAAAATTCGCAAAAATTTGATCTTACTAGTCCTTCCGTAAAGTTGCTTGAGTGATTTCCACGACATTCACTGTGAGAGAAAAATTTCACATTGCACTGTGCAATTTCTTGCTTTTTGCACCGTGCAATAGGCTTTTTCGTTTTTCGCTCGCACTCTGAGTTTTTTTGCACAGCGCAAATACCAAAATTCACTACAACGACTTTCCGAACAAAGTAGTATAAATGTCTTTTGACACATATAAAGTTGTTCGTTATAGCAGAGTTTTGTTGCGCGGGAGTTTGTTCTACAGCGCTACTGCTGCGTCACAAAGTCGATAAACTAGTCTATCCCGTGTCTTTGACAGACAAGTGAAAGCAGAAGCACGTCTCGAGCAAAATACAGTCTCCCAAACTCATTACCCACTGCTAATTAGCGTCTGTCTTGTCACGTTCGTGCACGCAAAGAAAGGTGTTGATGCTAAGGGCGTAATTACTTGTGAGAACAAAAAAAGCATACACTCCTCGGAAAGAATGCATTCGATATAAACAAAATAAGGCATGGGAAAGTTGTCGATACGACTGTTTTTCAAAAGTGCGTAGGATTTTTGTCGCGAGCGCACATTTTTCACAGTGCGTACGACCTTTTGCACTGTGCAATCGAAATATCGCCGGGTTTTTTCAATTTTTCACAGTGCAAACGGCATTTTTGGGGTTTGCACAGTGCAAAATGCTTCAAAAATGGCCCGCGCACCGTTCAAGAAAAGCAAAATGCACTGTGCGGCGCGACAAAGAGTCCACGCACTTTGGAAACCCACTAGTACTTCGAGCTCACAAAATAGTGATAAAATACGAAAGCCTCCACCACAACACCCCCCACAGCTTCTATAGTAACGGAAAACTGAGAGAAAACATGTCATAAGATATTCGCACCGTCTTAATTATATTGTAATAGAGAAAGGGTCCAAACATCAAGCGCCGGTTCTCGAAAAGTCGGTCAAATTTACGTGAAAACCCGCATTGCCCCTACTTATACTCGCGGTTGTTTGTGGAAAGTAAAGAGAAACAAGATTTCGTCCTTCGAAATCCAACAGCAGTGTATTATACTTGATGTGGAGAGGGAGGGAGGTTTGTAGTCTTCATAGAAGCTGTCTCTTGTACAAAGAACAGGTAGGCGCGGCAGGACGAACGGAAAATCTTTTTTTAGGAGTTGTTAGAGTAGAAGTACCATTGACAGAAGTGATATACATATAAAGAAATAAACAGTAGACATAGCAAGGAGGCCCGACCCGGGCCAGGCCGTTTTGAACAGTCTGAGAACAGATGAGTGTACTGTTGTTTTTTCAAAAGTGCGTAGACTTTTTGTCGCGCCGCACAGTGCATTTTTCCCCCGAAATGACCAAGATTTTTAGGGCGAGAATTGGCAAAATTTATCATTGTTTCGCGAACTTTGAAAAGTGTCATGCCTATTTTTACTAAAGATGGTATAAGTCCGTCCTGAAAGTCGCTGAAGTGATTTTTGGCGTTTGCACTGTGCAAAAAGGTCAGGGTGAGGGTGTATTTTACAATCTATTTGATTATTTTGAAATAGTTCCAATTCCGTTTTACGACGAGGGACGTCAAAAATTCTGTGACATTTCGTCTCCCAAGCCGTAAAACCGGGATTCAAATGTAGTCGCTCAGATTCCTTTAAAGGGAATCTGAGCGTCGCACTTGATGAGGTCAGAAAACACAATTGACATTGTCTTGTCAATTGTGTTTAAAGGAACAGTACAGCTACTTTTGAATCGCGCTTTTTACGGCGTGAATACGAAATGTCCAAAAAGTTTGTTCGTCCTGTACTAATAACAACGAAAAAAAATAATGGTGACGTTACACATGCTTACTAATAATTATTTTACTGTTTGCAATTTTGCCGCCTTTGTTTTCGCTGCAGGACATAAAAAAACTTCTTTGACATTTCGTTTCACACGCCGTAAGAAGCGCCATTCAAAAATAGCGTCTTCTGGTGGTCCTTTAATGGTCCTCAAGGTACCTACGGCTCTCGAGCCGGCCGCTTCAGGCCTAGCACGGTCAGGCCGGCTCAAACATTTTGGTATAAAAGTAAATGGTAAGAGATGGGAACTCCAAAAAGCTTTTAAATGGTCAAAAAAACTCTTTTGAATTGCGCGTTTTACGGCGTGTGAAACGAAATGTCAAAAAAGTTTTTTTACGTCCTGCAGCAAAAACAAAGGCTGCGGAGTTGCAAACAGTAAAATTATCAGCAGTAAACAAGTAGACTGTCAACATTATTTTTTCCGTTGGTATTGGTACAGTAGACAAAGAAACTTTTTGGACATTTCGTATCCGTGCCGTAAAACGCGCAATTCCAAAGTAGCTGTTCTGGCCCTTTAATGCACTTTGAAACAACTAACGCACGATGAAGATGTGATTGAACACTTCCAATCGCAAACATACATGTGTTTTGTCAATTCGTATTTATTAGTTTTTAGTATTGTAAATTCCTCGACTACTCTGGAAATGTTACCTAATTGCGATTTTTTGTGTGTTTGTTGTCGAAACTACTCCCTTTTTATAATACAAAAAGACGTGAAGACTCGGTAATTGGCTGAAATAAACGTTGACTACTCGAATAAATGGTTTGGCGGTACTTAAATTCAACAGTTTCTTGGGTTTGGCGAAGTTCCCGGCGATTTTACGGTAAGAGACATTTTTAGATCGTCTTGAAGAGCGCGGTAAATCGAAAGTATCTTAAGGTATCGAAAGACCAGCAACAATCTGCAATGGGCGACTTTTTCCAATGTCTCTGCGGAATGCATGTTCATGTAAGTAAGGACGCCTGTGCCAAGTACGACGCACGTCAAATCGACAAAACAAGAGGGAGGGAACTGTTCAAGTTGACATTTCGTTACAAATACGGGATCCGAGAAATCTTTTTTGACTGATTTCTTGTCTAATTTGGTAAAAAACCTGGTCTTTTTTGACAAAGTTTACCATTTTCAAGCTATATGGATTGTTTTCAGACTTTTTTTGACCGGTAATGCCTAGCGGGAAAATTTTAAAATAATTTTTCCGATAAATCTTAGGAACACCGATAAATCTGAGCCGCACTTTCTTCGCACTTCAGATAAGCCAATTTGAAGAGTTTCCTTCTCAATTTGAAGTGCTATGCTCAAATTTTTAAAAATTTTACACACATTTCGGGTATTTGCCACATATCAATTCCTCAAATTTTTAGCTGGCGATTTCTAGCCGCAGCCGAGATATTCAAGAATCTTTATTAAAGGGAGAGCACTCGAAACGCGGAGAGCGGTCAGAGAGAAAGACACTTTTTGGTCATAACTTTGCCAGTTTTGCGCGGGAAAAATTAATGTTTTGTGGAAACATTACGCTCTATGGCAGAAAATGATTTTTTCTGCGTAAGCTTGCAAAAAAACCCAAATTTTACTTACTTTTGGAGTAACGAAATGTCAAAAAATTTTTTTATCTCCTGCAGCGGAAACAAAGGCGGCAAATTTGCAAATAGTAAAATAATTATTAGCAAGCATGTAGAATGTCACCATTATTTTTTCCGTTGTTATTGGCACAGTAGACAAAGAAACTTTTTGGACATTTCGTTTCCACGCCGTAAAAAGGGCGATTCAAAAGTATTTAGTTTTACTGTCTCTTTAAAACCTGGATACCCTGAATTTAAATCTTTTTAATCCTTCAGTTGGCCACATTTATTTTCGGCCTGGTATTCGTTGTGATCTCGCCCATCATGGCGACATGCGGATTCTTTCTTTCGATGTACGCCCTTCTTGTGAGCAGGGCAATTGGGACACTTGCAAATGTCTTCATTTTACTTGGAAACCATCTGCCTATGGGACTGTTCTACATGATCTACTTGATCTCTAACGTACGTTTGAAGATTTTGTCGCAATTAATCTTTTATTTCCCTTTTTTCCTTTTAAATTTGCCTTCAGGGAATCGCTGTCTTCATCGAAATCATCTATGTCATCATTCTCGTCCTGGCTTCATTTGGACTGGCCCCAATGAACGGCTTCACTGGGTTGTTCCTGGCGCCGGTGGTTCAGCAGATCGCGGTGCCGTTGCTGATCGTTCTGGTGGTGATGTGCGTCGTTAACATCTATGCAATGTGGGTTACATACAAAGGACTAGCGTTCCTAAAGTCGAATCCCAAGGATGCCAATAATTTCAACATGGCTTCGAGCGTTTGACCGGATGATGGCCGCCCCAGCCCCCGCCAAAGTCACGTTGAGAGCCGGCGAAAGCGATGAGACCATCCCGTTGCGGCAGGACAGCGTTCGCACCGTCTTCTTATAACCCCTTTTTATGCAATGTCTCGATGGCTCCTCGGCTTTTGGCGGATTTGTAAATAATTTTAGATTAGAAATTGCTATACAGTGGAGACTCAATACAACGAATCGAAAAATAACCAAAGACTTGAGTCGTTATTTGAAGAGGCGCTACAGCGGCTTTTGATTTGCGCTTTTTACGACTTGGGAAACAAATTGACCAGAAAAGTTCTTTGAGTACTGTACTAGGCACGCCACACATCAATCCAGCGCATTTCCTGAACCGTTTGGACGTTTCGTCCACACACTATCGATTGACAAAAAAGATTTTAAATATAAAACTTCTTTGGGAAGAATTTTTGGTGGGCGAAATTGGTCTCAAAAAATCAAAATTTCTTTTTAAATATTTGTTTCTGACAGAGAGCATGGTTTGGTCCCGGCTAGCCAGAAGAAAACAGCCAAAGATTCTTCTAAAAAATTCTGTTTGTGACGAAACGCCATATCGATTTAATCTTGGTCAAGCAATAGTTTTGACTATGCTGGATTGACGTGCGCCAAAAAGTCTTGACATGTTTTCGCACCGTGTAATCGGCTTCGCGAAAAGATTTTGCACGGCAAACAATTGGCGGGGTGCGAAAAAAAAGCGCACTGTCAGACATGTCAAGACTTTTTGGCCCGCCTTGTACCACTAACAATCAAAACCATTAGTATAGTGACATTCCACTTGCTTACTAATAATTATTTTACCGTTTGCAATCTTGCCGACTTTGTTTTCGCGGCAGAACATAAAAAAATGTTGTTTGACATTTTGTCTTCCAAGAGCAATTCAAAAGTTGCTTTAAACGGCCAAAACAGCTACTTTTCCGTTGTGATTGGTACAGTAGACGAAGAAACTTTTTTGACATTTTGTTTCTGCGCCGTAAAACGCGCTATTCAAAAGTAGCTGTACTGGCCCCTTAAGTGGTTTATTTTACGGAAGACTTTTGGTCTCAAATCCCTTTTAGAATCTATAAAATGATTTGTTGTAGAGAGGTTTTGCCGTAAGAAAGTTTGTTCGACAGAGGCTCCACTGTTTATCTTTCTTTGCTAAAGAAACTATTTCTTTTAAACAATTTTCAGGTTAATTTTGCAAAATAAAAATTTTTCATCTAATGGATTGTATTTTACAAAAAAAGCAAAAAATTTGGGCTCAGCCGGTGATCGAAACCGGGGCCTCTCGCACCCAAAGCGAGAATCATACCACTAGACCACTGAGCCGCACTTTCTTCGCACTTCAGATTCGATATCCCTTTAGGCGGCGAAGAGATTTCAAAAAGCTAAAAAACGAGAAAAACTTAATTTTTGCGATTAGAAATCCCTGTTTTATCTCTATCCCCTAAAGCGATATCTCATCTGCGCGGCGAAGAAAGCGCGGCTCAGTGGTCTAGTGGTATGATTCTCGCTTTGGGTGCGAGAGGCCCCCGTTTCGATCACCGGCTGAGCCCAAAAGTTTTTTGCTAAATTTGAAGGTAAAATAATGTCGGAAACAGAAATTTTGACAAATTTCAGAGCGAAACTTGATGTGAAATTTGTGGAAGTTAATGGTAAAATTAAGTACGCGTATTTTAAAAAACATTTTGGTGAAAAATTTACCATTGGATGCTCTAAAATTGTTCTTTATACAAAAATTTTGTTGTACGGAGTGTTCGTTGTCTTTGTCATGTTTGGGATCGCAACAAACTTTAATATTTTATTATCACAGCTTTCATTCAATCAATGTGCAAAATTTTACATTACATCTATCAAAAATATACATATTACACAATCACTATCTACTAATATCAATTTCAACCAGGATGATCCGTTTACTCGTTTTTGATGGCCAATTTTTCGGCTGTGAGCTCCTGTTTGAACTCTTGGACCTTTTTCAATTTGAGTCGCAGGTATTGCCAGCTTCTGAAGACGATCCACAACACGTAGATTCCACTCAAAGTCTGGGAAAACAAATTAATCGAAGCTTGGAGAGCCTGTTCTGGAACAGCGCGGAATTGGTCCCAATGCTCCATTAGGCCATTGCCAGGGCCAATGATTTGAAAGGCCGTGAGATAAAGGTAGGCCGAGTAGATCAATTGGATTATGGAGTTGAAGGACTGAAAAAAGAGTGGTTGTAAAAGGAGAGTTTGAAAATACAGTAAGCCCTCGGTACTAGTCCGTTCGTAAAGTCGCTGCAGTGAATTATGCGACAAGAACAGTGCGAAGACAAAAGTTCACTTTGCACTGTGCAATTTCTTGCAATACACGTCAAATCAAAAAAGGGAAGTCTTTAAGTTGGCGATTCGTCTTTGACACTTCGCAACATCGAAGAAAAGTATTTTTTTTGGGTATCTAAATTTGCGATTTCTTGTTAGAACTTGCTGAAAGTATCGCAAATTGTTGCAAAAAATTATTTGATTGTGGTTTGGCAGTTATTTTGCCGTTTTCCGTCAAATACTGGCTATAAATGTAAATCAAGAAAAAAGGCGGCAGCTAGGAAAATAATTTTTCACACGTGTTGCAAAGTGTCAAAGACGAATCGCCAAGTTCCCTCTCTCTTGCTTTCTCGATTTGACATGCAATAGGCTTTTTCGGCTGTCCAGCGACTTTATGAACGGACTGGTACAACGAATTACAAAGAGCCGACACCAATTTTCGTTATAGAAGGGTTTTGTTGTATGGAGGTTAACTTTGGCTAAAAAATTGACTCTAAATATCGCTGAAATTGTTTGTTGTAGACAGAAACGTTGCAAGGAAGTTGGGTGTGTCGCAAAAACTCACAAATACGATCATATATGGCATGTACAGCCAAGGAATATCAAAATGATTTCCACAGATGAGAAGAAGATACGACATAATCTCCACTCCTTTGCTGATGACCACAAAGTCATTCTGCGCCATATGCAGTAGCGTTCCGGTTACCAACGCTGAAGCGGTGAGGTAGACAAGCGACAGGACAAACGTTGCTTTCTGAAAATGGAAAAATACGGATTTTATTAGTACATCGATTGTCTGCTGGTATTTGCACAGTGCCAAAAAGGTATGCGAGCGACAGCCGAAAAAAGGTATTGCACGGTGCAAAAAGCAAGAAATTGCACAGTGCAAAGGGAACTTTTGTTTTGGCACGGTGCATGTCTCGGAAATTACTACAGCGACTCTACGGACTAGACATGGCTCCAGGACCAAAGCAAATTTGAAACGGGCCCGGAATCGGCCCGTAATATTATAACTAAAATTCTGAGTCTGCAAGCGAAAATTGGGGTAGCGAACAAAAAAAGGTGTCGAAACCCCATCATATTGACAGAGAAATCATACACGACTATCTACGATCATTTTCAAAAAGTTTACAACACTTTTCTGATTTTTTTTCATCCTATCTTAGTTATGTTATATGTAATATATTTGCCGGGCAATTTATTTTTTATTTTTTTTAATTGGGCTAAATATATCATACTTAATTTCCATCGTATTTCAAACCTACATGAACATGGAATCCGTAGATGCATTTGTAATAATCATCAGGTGAAGCCGGCGCTTTTTTCGTCCTCCAATTTATTAGCAACGAAACTAAGGACACCAACATTATTTGCAATCAAAAATCAGTAAAATACGGAAGAAGAATGCTCGGAATACAAGTCTTTTTGCTGCAAACTCCTTCGTATCCAACGAATAGCCTTGAACATTCGGGAAACGGCGCGACATCCAGCGGTTTCGGGAGAAGCGGTTGACCTGAATCTCGAACGAAAGAAAAAGTTTTTTTACGATGTGACGCCATTGCTGCCGGTTTACTGCATCAGGGTCGGGGGAGATTTTTAGGTTAGACATTAAAATGAAAGCAAATAAAAAAATAAACTTAAAAATCCCAAAAAAAGACAAAATGCGTTTTGGAAAGTGAAAAATAGACACTAAAAACTCTGAAAAATATCGTATTTTAAAAAATAAAATTTAAATAAAACAAAAAAATTCGTATTTTAAAAAATGAAAAGACAAAATTTAACGTTTTCTCCGGCCGGATTCGAACCTGACTTTTTTATAAATCCAACTCACTACCAGTTGCGCCACAGCGACACAAAAATTAACTAATTCCAGAAATGGAAAATTCCAGCTGTGAGGGCAATAAAATGTGCTTTGATTTTTCAAAAATTACTATTCTAACCGATTTTGTCCAGGAAATTTTTAAAAAATTGAAAAAATATGCAAACTTGCATAAATTACACTTTGGACAGCAAAACGAGAGCAAACCCATTTTGTTTGAATTATTACTTCGTTGACGTCCGCGAAAGGTTGGTTGTGAAATTGTTCGGCTGGAAATCTGGAACAAAACAGGAAATACAGTAAGTTTGGGAGGGGAATCGCAAGTCAAATGGTTAGTAGGCCAGTCATTAAGGACGTAGGTACCTTGCAAAATAAAATTTTTCAATTTTCCTCTACGCTTTTTCATCTTTTCTCCCGCGGGTATCGAACTAGGGACATTAGTGGCTCAACCCACTACCACTACACTAAAGAGGTACATGGGATAAAAATCGTCGGAATTGCTTGCGAATGCCCAAATAGTGCTTCAACTGACTTAAAAATGATTCCAGGTGGACTTCCTCAACACTCCAAAGCATCGGCCCTCCACCATGACCGCGCGAAGAAGGCCGCCCAGCCTTGCTCGGAGCTCGGGGCCCACGAGTGGGTATCATCTGCCTGCAATCTCTCGTGTCAGCAGAAAAAAAGCGAAAGCCAACACGGAGGAGGCGAATGACGACGGAACTCAAATGGAACCCAAAACCACCGACTCCGTTCATAATTCCCCCCTTCGTTCCAAGGCCCGCTCCATTCATGGGGTCAGCAGAGATGTAAGGGAAATTTTCGTGCCAACCTAGGAATAATTTTACATTTTTTGTGGTCAATTTTACTAACAAAGCACCCTAGACGAACTCGTTTGTTCGGAAAGTGACTGGAGATATTTCCGCGACATGCACTGTGAGAAAACAAAAGTTCACTCCGCACTGTACAATTTGTTGCTTTTTGCACCGTGCAATAGGCTTTTTTCGGCTGTCGCTCGCATCTTGACTTTTTTTGCACAGTGCATGTCTCCAAAATCACTTCAGCCACTTTTGCGGACGGACTAGTATTGATACATGCCTTTTTTTCAACGATTTTTTTAGGCCGGCGAGGTCTCGTTCAACAGGGCGTTGAAGGAGTTTTGTCTTCGGTCCATCGAAACAGGACCCAAAAAGTTGGCCAAAGACTTTGTGGAGACCCGTACGGCTATGCCCAAGAATGTCCCAAAGGCCGCGTTCCAAGCGAACGCGGCAAAAAATCGCTACAAAGATGTGATTTGCTTGGACGAAACCCGCGTCAAATTAACCTGGCCGGACGCCCAAAACGATTATATTCATGCCAATTATGTGAATATCGATGGTAAGTCCAGAGTGAATTTAGAGGCCTAGACACGGAAAAATGCAACTCCAGCATTTAAAAAATTGTTTACGTCCAGGTGGATTCGAACCCGCGAGTTTTTGACTTTTAGTCCAACTCACAACCAGTTGCGCCAATGCGACACTTTTGCCTAAAAATACCAAAAAATGATAGTTTTGGGAAAATTACGAATAGTCCCAGGATTTAATGACAACAAATTTGAATTTCAATGTTTTTACAGTCAATAATTTTTCAATTTTCAGGAAAAATGCGCTACGTTTGTACGCAAGGCCCCACCGCCGACACCACCATCGACTTTTGGCGAATGGTCTGGCAGGAGAAATGCAAGGGAATCGTGATGTTGTGCGAGGTCATGGAGATGGGGAAGAAAAAGTGCGAGCAGTATTGGCCGCTGAAAGTGGGAGAGGAGGCGGAATACGGACCGATCAAAGTCAAGACGTTGAAGCTCCTCCAAACCGAAGAACATTTGCATACCACGCATTTGGAGATCATTGCGGCTGGCGGTACGAATTTTTAGAGCCAGAGTTTTGTGATTTTTTGCTATTACTCCGGCCGGAAAGTCGCTGGAGCACGTCAATCCGGCGTAGTTGAGGGTATTTCCTGACCAAGATTTAATCGATGTGGCGTTTCGTCACAAACAGAATTTTTGAGAACAATCTTTGGATGTTTTCTCCTGGCTAGCCGGGACAAAACCTTGCTCTCTGTCAGAAACGAATATTTAAAAAAATTTTTAATTTTTTGAGACCAATTTCGTCCACCAAAAATTGTTCCAAAGAACTTTTATATCTAAAATCCTTTCGTTGACCGATAGTGTGTGGACGAAACGTCTAAACGGTTCAGGAAATACGCTGTATTGATATGCTGGAGTGATTTTTGATCTTTGTACTTTGCAAAAAAGTCAGGGTGCGAGTGGACAGCCCAAAAAAGTCATCAAAGCAAGAAATTGCACAGTGCAAGGAAAACTTTTGTTTTTTTACAGTACATGTCGTGGAAATGCTTTACGGACGGAGTAGTAGCAGCTAGATTGAGTGATAAATTTAAACAGGACCAAAATGGAAGATCAGAAATCAAAACGGAACCAAAAAATGGGTTTTTTTATAAAATCGGTTGTTCATCTTGACGGGCAATTTTGAAAAAAAAAATTTCTCAGAGTTTGACGCTTAGATTTGGATAAAACTGAATATAAATTTAGCCTAGGATCTTCTGAGATTGCCCCGAAACTTGCAGGCTCAATTTCAAGTCTAATACACAATGTTCGGACTGATAGAAACTTAGTGGATTTCACATCTAATCGAGCCTGAAAAGTTTGAAGCAAATCGCAAAAAAATTCTAAAAAAGAATTTTGTACCAAATTTTATCCAAAACTAAGCGTCAAACCCTGAGAAATGTTTTTTCAAAATTGCCCGTCAAGATGAACAACCCATTTTATATGAAAAAAACGATTTGTTGGTACCGTTTTGCTTTCTGCTTTTCCATTTAGGTCCTATACAAATTTATCACTGTGCTAATTTCAATCTAGCTGCTACTAGTCCGTCCGTAAAGCCGTTGGAGTCCTGAACGGGTTGTGTGTTGTATTTTGCTAAAAATATTCTAGACGGAGCCATTTTATAATAAAACCCGATTTGTTCTGGTCCCTTTTCTCTTTCTGGTCCTCCATTTTTGGACCAATCTCAAATTTTGCACATTACTTTCCTCGACGTTTCGTTTTTCAAATTAAAATTTGTGTTTTAGAGACCCGTCAAATTCAGCACATTTTGTGGGAGAAATGGCCGGATCGCGGCGTTCCCAAGGACTATTTGGGATGTTTGCGGCTGATCAAGCGCATCAATCCGATTGTGCCGGTGGTGGTGCACTGTTCGGCGGGGATTGGTCGCACCGGCACAATTGTGGGCCTGGAAATGTTGCAACTGAAGCTGCAAAAGGGCGAGGTCTGCACCATGGCCGAAATTGTTTCCGAATTGCGGAAATATCGTCATGGATCGGTTCAAACGGACGTTCAGGTAAATTTATCCTACACTTGGACTATCTTTGACGTAAATTTTTAAAATAAAATTTTTTTTTGAATTTTTCGAAATTTTCGAAAAAGTTTAGCCTTTAATTCTCATATTTTAGTTCCTCTACATGCACCGTGTGATCATGGAGCTGGCAACGAACCGCAAAGCCGTCACCAGAGCCGAACTTCAGGGCTTCTACGATGAATACGATAAGATTGTCGCCAGAACGCAGTGAAATCGTCCAGTAGAACAATTTAACTCACCCAACCGTTCCACTGAATAAACGCTATGCAATTGGCATTTTTACTTCTCGGAATTAATTTTGGACCGCATAGTGCGGAGCAAAAAATAGGCTAAAATTGGAGTCGCACTGTGCAGGGGGGAAAATAGTGAAAAATTGGGGTTGCACAGTGCAATGATTGAGACCAATTATTTTATTTAGAGAGTACGGACCATCAAGAAGACCATTCGCTATAAAAGTTTAGGTAATTTTTACTGCACAGTGCAAAATTTTTGAACCGCACTGTGCAGCGACAAAAAATGTGAAAAATTTGAATTGCAGAGTGCAAAGGACTTGACAAATTTTTTTCTAGGGATGACTGGTCGCAGAGGGTGTTATAGATATTTATAAAGATTTGATTAGCTTAATCCGCACTGTGCAAAATCTCCATTTTTCCGAATCGCACTGTGCAATTCCCAAAATAGCGTAAAATTTGTTTCGCACAGTGCAATTTTTTTGAACAAACATACTGCTATTAACCGTATTTTACCATCAAAGTAATTAAATTTAAGTCATACGGTACCCTAAATTTTTCCCTTTTTGACCTGAATTCCCCGATTTTTCCCGGAATTTCTCCATTTTCCGAAGAAATGAAAATCGCATCTAATCCAGACGGCTTAAAATAACTTCATTAAAACGTCTGTGTACTCTTGTTCAATTAGCGGCAAAAAGCGCGGTTTGGCGACCTCGTGATTCCCAAAATGGAGGGTAATTCGGCTAGACGATTGAAAAATTGGTGGAAGAAAAAAGGTTAATACAGTAATCCGATTAGAAAAATTTGCTGTTTCATGGAATCTGTGTGGTCTAGGATGTAGTGCATCCGGATTTCTACTACCGTATCACTTTTCGTGTACAAAGTTGTTTTTGATTATCAAATTTTTTCACCAAGGCTTTTTTAAATCCCCAAGTTTATGTCAAATTGGACCGAGCAGTACCTAAAATTGGGCCACAAAAAACTTTGAGGCATTATTAGCATGATAACCGACCCAATTACTCAAACCATGCCTCAATCTATGAAAAAACCCCAATTTTGAAAAATTTTTTAATATTTTAAAACTTTTCCCAAAATTCTTCAAGTTTCTGCGTAAAATTCACTCACTATTTCATCCTCATTGTCAAGTATAATATTTTTCGATACCTTCAGTACAAAATCAACAGCTTTCTGACGAAAAATTCAATTACTCAAAAACGTTTTACAGAAACTACCAAAACTTGTCAAAGAATTCCGTTTTTGGGGAAAATACGGCTTTTCGAAGCCTTCGTTTCTGTCGCAAACATACGCAGCCTTTCATTTACGGCAGATCGGCCAAATTCCCGGAAACGAGGAGATTTTAAGAATCATATCCATTTTTCGGGATCTTGCATTTTTACTTTACTGAGCAATGCAAAAATGTAATTCTTTAAATTTTTTTCTAGAAATTGTAAATTTTGGAGTTTTGAAATATGCTGATTTTGATAATCGTATCCATTTTTTTAAATGTTTACTTTTTTTCACTTTATTGTAAAGCTTTTTCGCGTTATTAAAAATAGAACCACTATCCAAAGCTTTCAAAAACTCTTCAAACAATAATTTACTGCATTACATCGCTAACCATAGTAATATATCGCATAAAAAATAACAATAAAAAAATAAAGCGCAGCTTATAACAATTTACGATAATTATACAGTACACTACAGAGTTATAATATATAATTCAGTCTAGTGAGCAGAAGTCATAGTAAATCGGAGTTAATTCTCTTCTCTGATACCTTTATAAGGTACAAAAAATATCGTAGAAGTCTATTTTCATTGGGTATCATCATTGAAGCCATAGTAGGGAGGGAGCACTCCCCTAAAGCCAAACAAGTTTGGCCCCAGTGTCTACATCTCTTTTTGTGATGTAAACCCCATGGTCCGGATTGCTGACCGAGCCAGGGATGCCAAGGAAGGTATATCCTAACTTATCATGGGGTGTTTCCCGTCGGTTCAAGCGGCGGACTTGTCGTTTCGACCGGTATTTCCGCCTTGCCAGTCTTGGCGCCCTTCAGCTTCGCAGCGACTCTCCTTTCACTACTCCTTGTTGGCCGAAAATGCTCGGAAAAGTGGGACCACTTTCTGGGAGTATCGGTTATAACAATAAATAAAATTGTATATTTGACGTGACTTTGCCATGCCCCTACTTTGAGCGTACTGCTCAAAACATACGTGTACGATCCTCCGAAAACTTACGTGTGAAGCTGAAAAGTTTTGGGTGTTTGGTTTGACCTCATAACCTGCGACTGACCTCGTGGGACGTTTTAAGCCGGAACCACAGTGCCGGCCGCGGTATAGAGGCGAGCTTTCGCTACATTATCCACGTTCGGGACCTCGTTGACCCGCCTTAACTTCGGACCAGCCACAGGCCCCCGCTCATGGCTGCACGGAGTCGCAAGAGGACTTTGCCCGAGCGCCTACCGATTACCGAACTCTGCGGCTTATCGATGGCAAACAGCCGTCAACACAGGGTTAGGTCGGTTTATTAAGTTGTGGCCAAAGGCCTTGAACATCCATTAATCGCTCTTCCACATCAGCAGCCTCCACCCGTTTCAGGGCATGGCTAGTCACAATATACTTTTAACATTTTTGGCTGTTGCAGCCGATACCCCAGCGTCCCTTCCCACTTTTCCCAGCACTTTCACAAGGACTAATGAGAGTAGAGCCTCTTTCCCGCCTCTGGCTACCACTCGTGGGTCAACGAAATACCCGATCTACTACGAGTACCAGCCCTTTCCCTCAGGTACTAGTCCCAAGTAAAATAGGAGTCACCTCTCCCGACACGCAAGGCCGAACAGCCCCAAGACCCCCGACTCCCTTCCCCTACTATGGCCACAACTCTGATACCCAATGAAAATAAACTCCCACTTTTAGTTTTTATGAAGGCTTTTGGTCCTTCATAGAGAGGAAAATAGTCTCCGAATTATAGTACCAACTACTTTACAATAAAAACTAATAAATGCTATGCAATAACAAATTCAAGGTCCTATATAACCAACCAGTCCAAAAAGAGTGCGTTTTGTTGTCCAAATTGTAGTCTCAGATGATTCAAGCAGTATTTGAATGCTGGTCGACGCACGTTTGATGGCGAGTTGAAGACAGGAAGGAATCTGACGTGACGTTGATGAGAAGATGCGCCAAAATCTGCAAATAAATCAATATAACAATTGTCTACAACGGTATTCAGGAACATAAAGCTTTGCATATGCATAAAGAAGGATATTCAACAAGCAACAGGGGCGCAGCTCAGTAAAAACAAAAAAAAATGAAAATTTCCGAGCTGCGCCCTATGCTCAAGTGATTCTTCAAAATTCGACTCCTTTCCTAAATATCAAAGCAAAAAAATGAAAAAACTTACGAGAAAATCCGATGTCCAGAAAATTTTGATCCACTCGAGTTCATGTCCTTGAATGTCCAGAATATTTGCAGATATTGAAGTCGACGTTGAGGAAAATGAGCTGATGGTCAGTAACAGAGCGTCAAAGATCAAAAGGAGTCATCAGTGATTGATGCAACATCAATTGCAAGCTCTGAAATCAAGAAAAATTACAAAATTGAACAAATTTATATTATTCATGCCTAAAATTACGTAAAACAAAAAAGAAAAACACCTACCCGATATCAATCCATGAAGGGCAGGCGATGCGAGTATCAAGCCTTGTCGATAAATGTCAAAGTCGAATTAAAACTTCCTTGTAATAAGCTAATTCACGTTGTAGACGTGTGAATGACGTGGAGTAGGGGAAAACTGGTCTAATCAGAGAAGTTGAAGTCTGTTGACTCCATTCATACATGAAGAATCAGGTGCAGAAGAAACCAGATGTTAAATTCCAATTTTCCATCTGAAATAAGAAAAATTCGTCAGTAATGTCAATCATAACGTCAAGAACTCCCAAAAACAAAAAAATAGTTGGGTGAAGACACTAAAAAAGCTTCTAAAAGCATATAAACAAGCCGTAGATCAAAAGAATTGAAGAAGAACTCAATTTTCACCAATAATTCCCCTCCTTCTAGATCCCGAAGACGCCCAGTACAACATCAGCCAACTATTTCCCAATTTTGAATCCAAAGCCTAAAAAGCCAAATGAAAAGTAAGCTTACCTTCTGTCCAAGCTGTCCGAGCCTATATGAAACCAGATCCGGGCATGTTATGCGATCGGGATGTTCACCATGGCAAGGTTATGTTGGACGATCCACAGGCTGTTTGCTCGGCTACAGCTGAAAAAATAAGGATGATTTAGAGTCAACAGCATGTAAATGGCTGAGGAATAAAAAAAATACAAGAAACGCGAATGTTTCGAGGTCCAACAGTATTTTATGTATCAACTAACTAAAAAATTCCCAAAAAACCTTATAAACCCGAATTTCTTGGCGGAAAAGGGGGTTCTCTCTATGCTACACTTAGTAGAACCACGATAAAAACAATTTACCACGTAAAACGCAAAAAAATCATAAAAATTAGACATCAAAATTGGCCACCGCCTCCTACAACAAAAAAATGGTGAAATGAACGGAAACCAAGATGACGCTGGCGAACCAAGATGACGCTGGCGGCACGAAAAAAATTCGTCCACGTTTCATCAAAATTTTCCCGCCATTTCCGTGGAATTCCACGCAATTGCGCAACAATATTCCATGAAACGGCCGCCACTTTTGGCATTCTGTTGTTTTCGTGGTGATACTCAAACGTCGTCCTGATGGAATGAGAAAAAACTAAAATACACGGAAAAAGAGATTTAAAAGAACATCGAGCCACTGTTTTAGCCAACTAAATCAGAAACCCTCCAATATTAGCCTGTTTTGATCAAAAATCAATTAAAATATTCTGTTAGTCATCAGACCTAGTATAAACCGGAATTTTTGCTGTTTTTTGACTGAAATAGGGAGGAAATGGTAGCTAATTATCTTCTTATTTAAAATGGCAGATAAGCCACGTATTCATACAAAAAATGAAGTCTCCATTCTGAGACTGAGTGCCTTAAGAGAAATTTTTTCACCATTTGACTCTATGGCTATTGCTGACACGATGACGGAATTTTCAGACTTTTCCATGCATTATGCAAAAATTCCCTTCCAAAAATAACATTTTTTATTTGTTTTTATTCATTTACACGTTCTTTAGCAAAGTCTTCCATGGCGCGGCTGAACGAAGCGGTTCGACGACGGAAGCGGGGATAACGAATGGCCGGAGAGCGTTGATGGGGTGGGATGAGAGTGTATTGAGTGAAGAGGGGGATGTGATCCGATGGGACGTGCGGATGGGGGAAACCGGAAACTCGGTTCTCATGCAACCAATCCTGATCAATTCCGGCTAGGAAGCCGTCGCGATGCAGGGAGCGGTTGCTGCTGAATATGTAGTCGATCATGCCCTTGAAGTCATGCCTAAAATCAGAAATTATAAAAACGAAGGTTTCAAAAATAAATATTTTTGAGTCCAACCACGAATCCCTGAATTTTGGCATTATGCAAAAAAAACCTAAGCAATGCCAAGCAGAATTCTAGGGCGAGTATTTTACCTGTTTTTCGGGTTTTTAACATGTTTTATCAAGTCCCACCACGAAACCCTGAATTTTGGCATTCTGCCCAAACCCGCTAAAGCGACTAAAACCAATCTCAAATCATTCTAATGATCTCAAAACCGTCAAAAACATTGCTTACTACCACTCTCTCCACCGCATTCCACAAAAAATCCCAAAAACCTACGTATAATTGGTATGTGGAACATATTCTTGCGGGACGGCTTGTTCCAATTGGAATGCATGGGTATAACTCGAGTCTCCGTACTCGTTGGTGCACATTCCATTCAAGACCATCGAATCGCGGAACATTTTCAATTCTGGGTGATTTTTATTTATAATCCCTCTGGTCAGGAATTCAACTACTCCAGACTCCGGAAGGGAGTTGAAATCACCGCTGATGATTACGGGGATCTCCTGAAAATGTTCGGTTAGTCAGTTTGGACCTTCAAAAATTCTAAAAATTATGTATTTCAATGGTATATCGGTTGAGATTTTGATTTCCAACAAAAAAGTTGCAAGTTCGAATCCCACTTGAAAAAATACCGAAAAGACTTATTAACTTTGCGTATGCTGGGCCCGGAAAATCAAATACAGGTAAAATACGTCCACTAATTCCAAAAACCAAAGATTTTTAGAAGAAGCCGCCATATTTAATCTTATTTCAAAAATAATCCAAAAACCTTAATTTTTCGCTATTTCTATCAATTTCTTGAAAAAATTCAACATTTTTTATCTCAACACATCATAAAAGACCTTCACCTGATAACTCGTCTCTGTATATGCCATTACACTTCCAAATCCATAAAAAATCCCTAACACGTTCCCCAAATCTTCCAATTATCACCCAAATGACCTCTAAACCTCCCAAAAAAATCCTATTTTTACCTGTACTGCAATTCCAGTCTGTTCCGAGAGCTTTTCCAACTGTTTCGCACATTCATGGAGCAGCATCATCGACTGGATCAGCTTTACATCACAAAATTCCGGGTCCCAATGGATATGTGCGCAGCAAAACAAGAGGGGCGAACCCAACAAACGATCAGTTCGGTCGATGGTCTCCGGTTTCGCCGGCATTTGCTTCTGTCCCGTCGCGTATTTCGGAGGGGCCGATTCTTGAACGTATAGGTCAGGGAGGACGTCTAGAACCGCCACTTGGGCGATATTATCCTTGGGCATCACTCGATCGATCACATGTTCCGAGTCGTGGGCTTTGTGAATGGCGACTTGAGTGAATTCCACGACGTGTTTGTGGGTCAACCGGAACCTGAAATTTTTAAAATACGCGTTTATCAGAATCGACATTTTTCTCAAATCTGAGACTAATTTTTTGCAACTTTTTTGCAATTACAATTTCCAACAACGACTACATCATAATTCTGGACTCTACAAAAATTCAAAACAAGTTAATCTCTTCTGTTTTTGACCTTATTTTATCTTCAAAAATCATCAAAAATTTTGGGCTCAGCCGGTGATCGAAACCGGGGCCTCTCGCACCCAAAGCGAGAATCATACCACTAGACCACTGAGCCGCGCTTCTCTGCGCGCGGATTTTCGGGGATTTGCCCGTGGATTCCAAAAAAGTGCGGCGAGAAAATTAGTCGACGCAAAAAGAAGCTCAAAAAACGAATCTCCCCGCTGTTTCAACCACTTTTCCTCTTCTAGTGCATCTAGTCTAAGTCTCTCCAACCTTATAGAGCCATTTCCCCTTCAAAATTAAAAATTTCTTCTAGTGGGATTCGAACCGAAGATTTTTGAGTTCAAGGCCAACACACTACCAATCGCGCTATCTGGTCAAATTTCCAAAACTCTCATAAATCACCACAAACATAATTTTCTAGCTTTAGCAAGCATTCTAACCCAACAAAACCCTTATTTCTTTCATTTCCAGAACTTTCCCGCCGCCCAAAGGGCTTTTGTATTCAAATCTCCGATTTTTCGTACTTCTTTTTCTTCCAAAACAATGCGCATCCATCCACATGTCGGCGATCTTCATTCTTCATCGTTCTTGCTCTTGTTTTTGCGGCAAAAACACCTTCGTATCCGTGTTGTTTGAGACCTCCTTCGAACATATTCTGATACTGTTCCGATTCCACTTCCTGGAGCGAAATTAAGTCCGCGTCAAAGTTGACAATTTCCTTCAGAATGATGTGCTTCCGGTATTCCCAATGAAGAGCCCATCTCGGACAGTACGAATACATGTTGTTTGTGGCATATTTGTCGCAGAGCACGTTGTAACAGAGGACCGAAAATTGGGCTGAAAATACAATAACTGCAAAAAAATGCAACGTGTTTTACCCTCAAATTTTTCCTGAAATTTTTAAATCCACATTTTCAACTAGGATTCGAGCTAGGCTTAATTTTTTTTCAAACTTTATCTCATTAACACTAAACCAAGATGGCACAGCAATGCAAAATCCGAAAATTTTAAAATACGCTATATTTCCACTAATTTCGCATCGAGATCCGTTCCTAAATATGTCAAAACTTCTATTTCCGACCTTTTTCTACCTTCGAATTCCATCAAAAAACTTTGGGCTCAGCCGGTGATCGAAACCGGGGCCTCTCGCACCCAAAGCGAGAATCATACCACTAGACCACTGAGCCACGCTGTCTTCGCCGCGCAGATGAGATATCGCTTTAGGGGATAAAGATAAAAAAAATTTTCTAATTGCGAAATATCATGTTCGTTTCACTTTTTAGCTTTTAAGCTTCCTTTATCCCCTAAAGGAATATCAAATCGGCGCGCAGAGAAGCGCGGCTCAGTGGTCTAGTGGTATGATTCTCGCTTTGGGTGCGAGAGGCCCCGGTTTCGATCACCGGCTGAGCCCAAATTTTTTTGATGGAATTTGAAGGTAAAACAAGGTCGGAAGTAGAAATTTAGACAAATTTCAGAGAAGAACTTGATGCGAAATTATTGAAAATAAGGGGTATTTTTAATTTCTCGCATTTCGGAATGTTGTGTCGTCGTCCCTCAAGCCATTTTTTATCGTAACTCTCACAGAGTACCATGGACAAGATAAAAAGAAACCTTACCAACAGGTTTGTCTGTTCGATTCTGTGGCAATGAGATCCATGCTCGTTTTGGTGGTGGCGGGGTGCTCACTAAATTAAGGAACCCATAGAATATTGCAAAAACTTACATGCGAGTTCGTCCAAAAGAATCTGCAGAATCCGTTTCGTACAATTGGTCCCGGTTGCATTTTCCAACAAAATGTCTGGCAAAGGATTCTCCAAGATGGCTAAAAATACAATAAGCTCTATAAAAATCATCTTACAAATGCTTTTCAGTTTGAATAACTTCCCAATTTCGGCTGGGAGATAGGTCAAATTGTTTGATCTCAAATTCAGATGTAAAAGCGCAGACATATTGCCCAATTCCGCCGGTAAACTGTGTAGTCTGTTATAGGAGATATCCAAAATCGTCAAACTACTGAGATGGCAAATTTCAGGCGGAATGGACTCCAAATAATTGTGACTCAAAAACAAGGAGGTCAAGTTCTTCATGGCGAAGATTGCTGGACTCAAGACTCGAACACATCCTGGAAACAGGTTTTATTAGCAAAACAATTCAGAAAAAAAGAATTTGGTTCAGTTTTTAAACCATTAGCTAGGTCATACTTTAATCGGGAGGTCATTTCCTGTATTACACTACCGCAAATGAAAAAAATATTAAAATATGTCGCAAACAACCTCTGACATCAGAGAGAAAAGCTATACATGCTGGCTACTACAACAAAGCACCTAATTAACATCACTCCTCCATTAAGCCAACAACAAATTACTCATCTTTTCTTCAAACCCCAAAAAATCGTTTAGTGTAATATAATTCACCTAAAAAACAAGAAAAAAAACAAACAAAAATCTTACCATGAACCTCGAGCTCACGCCACTTAGCACTCTTCTGGTTCTCACATTCATCTTTGTTCAGAATTCGATGCGTCCTCAGAGCACCTTCTTTCACACATTTCCGACCTTTATTTGGCTCACAGCCGACCAATGGCAGTCCTGCCGTCCCTGAATAGGCGAACTCCGTCGACAACACCCTCGGTTCTGAAAGCTGACGTAATATTACGGAAATTCCAAACAGATTTCTTGCAGTTTTCAGCAATTTCGACCTTGTTTTAGTTGTACTCTAAATAAATATCACGTTCCAAGCTTGTAAACCAACTCTTTTAGGAATAGACGCTTATAATAGGCTATTAAGAGCATGCACGAGCTGTTTCAAATCATAACACGTCTTCTCGGTCCTGATTTTAACCATTAACACCAATTTCTTTACCTTTTCCGTAAACCGGCACCAATCATCTCAAAATAACAAACCTTCGTGAGTTAACATCGAAAATCAATCTTCAGACGTCCGAGCTTCATAAACTAATCAAACGATCAACAAAAACAAGAAATTGGCCGAGTTCCGGATGTTCTCCTTGATCCGACCAAAACAAAACCCGTTTCGATCAAAATGCAAATTTGCAGAACAAGTTGATTTAGCTGAAAACATGATTTTAGGTTAAGAAGGCAGCTGGAAAACACCTTGAGAAGAAATAACACGTAAAATCGACCGGTCTAAAAATATTTTTTGCTAGAAGGCAAAAAATAAGGTGAAACAAAATCTCAGAGGTCAATAAATTGATCACGAAGCATTGTTTCGAAAGGGCAGATGGCTCCACATGCTTGAAAGTGCGAAACGTTCCGAGAAATCACAAAATCCGAGGACAGAAATCGGTCGAGAAAGAGATGACACAATGGTTACGATGGGTCAACTCTATCTCTCGGCGGTTTTTTGATGATTTAAGAGGGAAATGTGTCAAAGTGAGGTTTGAGTGTTCCGTAGGATAAATCATAACCCCTTGTCGACTTTTTTAGCTAAGTTTAGGTTTTTTTTTATAAGAAATTAATGAAATAAAACTGATTCGTTCATTTAAAGTAACTTTAATGGTATGTTCAGCAGTGCGTTGTATCACAACTATAAGAAGCATCCAGTTGCTTCCAATTGTGTATTCCTGGAGATTTTAGTCCACGTAAAAAACAGATTGTTCAAACTGGACCTTGTTTTAAAGGCGTGGAAGAACCCCAACGTCGGATTTGACGCTCCGAAGGCCTGCGAATACGAGCAATTGTGGTGATATTTATCCGCTCAGCAAATCCCTGAAACTTTAGTCTTGTCTGTTACCGATTGTCAACGAAGTTTTGTTGTAGTTTCTCCCTATTGTGCTTCATTTAAAGGGCCAAAACAGCTACTTTTGAATTGGGCGTTTTACGGCGTGGGAAACGAAGTGTCAAAAAAAGTTTTTTTAAGCCCTGCAGCGAAAACAAAGGCGGAAGAGTTGCAAACAGCAAAATAATTATTAGTAAGCATAAAGAATCTCACCATTACTTTTTCCCGTTGTAATTGGTACAGTAGACAAAGAAACTTTTTGGGCGCGCCGTAAAAAGTGGTCTAGAGAACATCGTCGTCATTACTAGTCCGTTCGCAAAGTCGATAGAGTGATTTTTTGGTACAACGCATTTTCAAAAGTGCGTAGAACAATGAAAAACATTAGTATGGTGACATTCCACTTGCTTACTAATAAATATTTTACTGTTTGCTACTCTGCCGCCTTTGTTTTCGCTGGAGCGCGATTCAAAAGTAGCTGTACTGTCTTTTTAAGGAGAACGTTTTCTTGCCGAGTCATCCCATTGGGTAATCCACCGTTTATTCAAAAGCAATATTTCTTGTGAAATGCCCGAATATCCACGTTGTATATTTGAACACAATCAGTTCCCCAACGAACAGCCCGATAGCCAACACGTCCGCAAGGAATAGAGCGATCGCCGTTCCAATATACGGATATTTCTCTGAGAACAACAGTTCATTTCCAAGGATACGAATGCATCTTACTTCCGATAACCTCCACATCCGGTGGAATACAGGCCACTTGATTTCGGTAGGCTCTTAGGTACTTGCTCCAAAGCCTGTCAATTCTCCAATGCTCCTTGTCGATGAATTCGTTGATCTGTTTCATAAAAGGAAACCCTTTCTTGAAGACCAAGTGTCCGTAAATTGGTGGGAATATCATGTCGGTCATATAGAGGTTACATTTTTTTGAAGCTTGAAAAGACATGTGCTCATCTTCCTAAACAAAATGGTCTTAAAGGGACAGTACAGCTACTTTTAAATTGCGCTTTTTACGGCGTGGGAAACGAAATGTCAAAAAAAAATTTTTTGTGTCCTGCATCAAAAACAAAGGCGGCAAAATTGGAAAGAGTAAAATAATTATTAGTAATGTAGAATCTCACCATTACGTTTTTTCTTTCGTTATTGATACAGTAGACAAAGAAACTTTTTTGACACTTCGTATCACACGCCGTAAAAAGCGCGATTCAAAAGTAGTTGTTCTGGCCCTTTAAAGGTTTGTCGAAGAGACGGTTGTGCCGTCCGTCAACCTGACGCTCTGTCATGCCGTCAAATTGCCGTGATTTTCGTCATGTCAAGTTGCGCTGTCATTTTGATTGTCAAATTGAATCTTTTTGGAATTTTTTTTAGAATTTTACCAAAAATTAGTGAATTTTTCCCGCAACGAAAAATTTTGACGCCAAAAATTCTTGGAATTTACTGCAAGAAGCCTCTAATTTCACCAACTTAATTCATCAATAAAAATCTGGATGATAGTGACAGCAGTAAAGGGGACGAAGATGATCCGAAAATGTGTCTACTAAACTCTTTTTGTTGTTATAAGCTGTTGTTTTAAATTGTACATGGGCTTAAACATTTTTGAAGCTCCCATACTACCTTGAACAATGTTTGTTATGATTAGATAGCTTCAAACCGAAAGGACGGCAATTTGGCGCAATTTGACGAAAATGACGGCAATTTGACGTCATTTTGAAAAATTCTGTCAGACTCACAACGCTCGTTTGTTGTCTCGAGAACATGTTCGTTTTGGCTTCAGTCCCTACTTACATATCTCAAGATAACAGCTCCGGGCTCGTCCAGAAATCGAAGCACTTGACGTATTGACGACCCAATTTTCAACGGATTCGACTCGAGCGCCTTTCGCATCGCGCTGAAGTCGGAGGCATTCGAGTGGATGATAGTGTCGTAGAACACGTTCTTCTTTGTCACCTCCACCAAATGCAGCGTTCCGTCCGCCACAAGCGAGGTGAATTGCTCAAACGTTTTGAAGGGAATTGGGGGCTTCGGACGGATCAGATTGGAGAAAATATAGGAGCTGAGGACGCCCATCACGACTGTGCATTGGATCAAGGAGAAGATTACTATCGATAGTTTCCCTGCAAAGACTCAAAACGACATGATTTTAAAGGACTTTAGGGGGAGGACTGCGAGCGTGACTCTCAGATTTTAAAGAAACTTGGCACAATTTTAGTATTATTGTTTCTAACGAGACTTCTAGCTGGCGCTTGCAGAAACGACCAAGATTTTTAGATCGAAAGTTGGCGAAAATGTGACACTTTTTTGCGAATTTTGGTACGAAAAGCTTCATGGCTTTTTTTACTGTAGAGCGTAATTGTTTCGACAAAAAATCAATCTTTTCCGCGCGAAACTGGCAAAGTTATGACCAAGAAGTGTTTTGCTCTCTGCCCGCCCTCCACGTTTCCCGTACTCTCTCGGCCGCAGTTGAATATCGCCTGCAAGGCGCGAGCTAAAATTTTCAGGAATTGAAATGTGGCCTATATCTAACGTGTGTGCAGAATTTTAAAAAAATCTGAGCGTCGCACTTGGGGTACTTCCCTTCAAAGTTATGTTCCAGACTTCAAGCTCGCGTTTTGCCAAAATGACCAAGATTTTTAGGTAGAAATTTGGAAAAACTGTGACGCCGTTTAGCGAATTTTGGCATGAAAACTCTTAAAACTGACAAATAGCAAAAAAACTTTTTCTCTCTGACCGCCCCCCATTTTTTCTGTACTCTCTTGGCCGCAAAGATTGCTTAATATTTCGGCTGCCTTAAAAGCGCCAGCTAACGCGTTCCCAAATCGATATGTGGTCTATGCCTGACATGTGTGGAAAATTTCAAGAAAATGTGAGCGTCGCACCTGGAGACCTTCCCTCATGGGCCTGTCGTCCCAAAAACGCAAGTGGACTTACCGGCAGTTAAATTGTGTTGCAAAGTCTCGGACTGCATCAGCTGAAGGCGTAACATTTGCCAGACCAATTCCAACACGCTCTCCGAAGAGTCGCGCTAAAGAAATTCAAGTATAAAATTTCCGATGTACCTTTTGAACATGCGCTTCGATTCGATTGACAACGATGCAGAGGGCGCATTGGATGAGTAGGGCTATCCCTATTCCAATCCAAGCCGTGTAGTGATAGCTTTGGAAGAAGGCAAAGTATTTATTCCAGCTATCATGGGGAAGGTTGAGGAAGGCCTTGCTATATGACTGAAAAGAAGGCATCGTCGTAAGGACAAAAGTCGAGGTAGTTCTTCAATAATCAGTGACTTACGTAATAGAGAGGCTTGGTGAAATCAAAATATTGGCGGCGAGCGTCGTCCTGGAAAACCGTTAGCGCTAATGTGTCGGCGGTTCCGTTGTGAATCAGGCCCAAGAACCCATCGATTGAGCCATTAACCTACGAGAGAGAGATTGGTCACATTAAAGGGCCAGTACAGCTACTTTTTAATTGCACTTTTCACGGGGTGCAAACGAAATGTCCAAAAAGTTTCTTCGTCTACTGTATCAATAACAACGAAAAAAATAATGGTCAAATTCTACATGCCTACTAATAACTATTTTACTCTTTGCAACTCTGCCGCCTTTGTTTTCGCTGCAGTACATAAAAAAAACAGCTTTGACATTTCGTTTCACACGCCGTAAAACGCGCATCAAGATTTTCATGTTGAAAATTGAAAAAATGTGACACTTTTTTGCATATTTTAGCAAAAAAATGTTATACCTATTTCTACCATAGAGTGTAATGTTTCCACAAAAAAATAGAAAGAAATTATGCGAAACTGACAGAGATATGACCAAAAAGTGTTTTTCTCTGTGACCGCTCTCCGCGTTTCGCGTACTCTTTTGGCTGAAAAGACCCTTGAATATCTTGGCTCGCAAAGCTAATGTTCTACATTTCTCTTGTAAGTGTGAAGAAAACGACGTTGCACGTCAAATTGAGAAGGAAACTCTTCAAATTGGCTTTTCGTCCCAAAATTTATCGGAAAAATTATTTTAAAATTTTCCCGCTAGGTATTACCGGTCAAAACAAGCCTGAAAAGAATCCATATAGCTTGAAAATGGTAAACTTTGTCAAAAAAGCCCTAGGTTTTATCAAATTCGACAAGAAATCGGTCAAAAAACATTTCTCGAATCCCGTATTTGTGACGAAATGTCAACTTGACACAGTTCCCTCCCTCTTGCTTTTTCGATTTGATGTGCGTTGTAAGACGTGACAATACCAACCCTATTCAACCTACCACTCCTCCGACATATGGCTGTTCTGCGGGCATGATCAGCGGCTCTATTTCCAAGCCGAGGCTGTCTGCAATCATTCGGAGGATCTAAAAAGAACTTTTTTACCTGCAAAATTCATCAGATTGCTTTCATTCGATCGAACGAACCTCAGTGTGAAGTCCAGGGAACATGCACGACTTTCGAGGCACCAGCACGGGATATCCGCTACAATGCGTGTTCACAGCCGGCATTCCACTCGTAAAGATGACTCTGAGCTTGGTGATATTACTCGTTGAAACATTCATTCCGAAGATATTCCCGAAATGAAGGAGCAAAAGGCGAGGGAGGTTTGCAGGTTCCACGAAATCGGATAGCTATTTTTATTCTGAAACACCTCTCTGAGGCAGCGGATTCTTCGTATTTGCACGACAGAAACAACAGTGTTGGCTTTGTAGCGGAAGAGGGGTTCCCGCCGGCATTTACACTTTGTTGTATACATGTTTGTCAGTCGTATCAATGGGAAAGCGTAAGCTGTGAAGAAATATGTGCATGTTTTTGTATCAGTGCAGTTTTATGTCTATCGAGGCTCACAATTAAACCAATTCATTTTAACTTTTGAATTTCCCGTTTTACGGCGTGTGAAACGAAGTGTCAAAAAAGTTTTGTCCTGCAACGAAAACAATGAGGCAGAGTTGCAAACAGTAAAATAGTTATTATTTAGCATGTAGAATGTGACCATTATTTTTTCCGTTGTTATTGGTACAGTAGACGAAGAAACTTTTTGGACATTTCGTGCTCACGCCGTAAAACGCGCAATTCAAAAGTAAATGTACTATCCCTTTAACAATATATGCAAGGACTTAGAGTAGTTTATTATAGAGAACACAAAATATATGCCCTTTAACATGTTCGTCCATGCGTAGAGCTATCGGTTTTTTTGTCAGCGACGACATTGTTCGCCGGAAAAACAAGGGGAAACGCTATAAATTGGACAATTTCCCTTCTGTCCGAAGACAGCGTTATTTATTTAACATAATGAATCAAGTATACCAGTTTCACAGGAACTATCGTCTATTCCGTTTCTTGATTCTCGCTACGATCACTTCTCCGAAGAACAACGCAATTGCCATCAGCTCCACCACGAACAATGTGATTGCCGTCCCGATGTACGGATAGGTCGCTGAAATTGACATTTTTACGGCTTGTGTTACTTACCTCCAATAACCTGGACATCAGAGGGAATACAGCCAACTTGACTTCGGTAGATCCGAAGATACTTGTTCCACAGTTTGTGAATTTTGTAATGCTCCCGATCGATTATTGCGTTGATTTGATCCATAAATGGAAAGCCTTTTTTGAAGGCGAGATATCCCCAAGTTGGAGGGAGCAACATGTCCGTCATGTAGATGTTGCATTTTTTGTAGGCCTCGAATGACAAATGTTCGTCTTCCTGAAAAAATTGATGGGCTTTTCGTGCGAGTTACGCGACGTAGGGCTTATAGGGCCTATACTACATCTTCTTTCTAACAATGCACTTTGAATGGAAGCGATTATGACCCACTACTTGGAATAATCGGTTAATTCCAGGGCTATCTATAATCGCTATAAAGGCAAAGGGGTTAAATGACCTGTAGAGAGTTGTCTGCTTGGCCACAAAGTTGTATTCGTCGCCAAAAAGGCCCAAATGGCTGGCCAAAACGCTTGATCCGCCTTTTTCAAGCAATTTTAAAGACTTACCCGCCATTCCAAAACTTTGGCTAGCTATTTGAATGACTTTTCACTAATGCAACTTGTTTGGCCAGTTGATGAGATTCTTGCCCCAACACTCTTTTTCTAGAGACTATAGCTCTTAAAGGACCAGAACAGCTAATACTTTTGAATTGCGCGTTTTACGGCGTGTGAAACGAAATGTCAAAAAAGTTTTCTTTGTGTCCTGCAGCGAAAACAAAGGCGGCAGAGCTGCAAACAGTAAAATAATTATTAGTAAGCATGTATAATGTCACCATTATTTTTTCCGTTGTTATTGGTACAGTAGACGAAGAAACTTTTTGGACATTTCGTTTGCACGCCGTAAAAAGCGCAATTCAAAAGTAGCTTAACTGGCCCTTTAAGTCAGCAAATTGTTTTACACAGTGGGTCATGATTGTCGACGTGTCATAATCGCAGGAATTCCTCCAACTTACATATCTCAACAGGACCGCTCCCGGTTCGTCGAGCAATTGTAGGACGTGCTTGATGGAGGTCGCCAATCGCAGTGGATTTCCGCTTAACGCATGTCTCATCTGTGCGAAGTCGGATGCATTCGACTTCATGACGGTCTCATAAAAGATGCTGGCCTTGGTCAACTCCACCAGATGTAGCGATCGGTCCGCCATCATCGACGTAAATTGAGAGAACGTTTTGAACGGAAGTGGCGGCTTGGGTCGGACAAGATTGGAGTAGATGTACGAGCTGAGAACACCCATTACGACTGTGCATTGGATCAAGGAGAAGACAACAACTGAGAACTTTCCTGGAAAGAAGGTTATGGAACCCTTGGCACAACGACTTTTCGGGTCAACGACAGCTCAGGGTCAACAATCCTCTAGGTCGTCTCAATTTGTCGTTGCTTGAAAGGAGAAAGCTACCGAAGGCTTAAAGGGACAGCACAGCTACTTTTGAATCGCGCTTTTTTCAGCGTGCAAACGAAATGTCCAAAAAGTTTCTTCGTCTACTGTACCAATAGCAACAAAAAAAAATAATGGTGACATTCTACATGCTTACTAATAATTATTTTTTGCTGCAGGACTTTTCTGACATTTCGTTTCACACGCCGTAAAACGAGCAATTCAAAAGTATTCGTCCTTGACACTTCGCAACATCAAAGAAAAGTATTTTTTGGGTATCTAAATTTGCGATTTGTTGTTAGAATTTGTTGAAACGTATCGCAAATAGTTTTGGTAACCACCTCTCTCCCCAGGGGTCCTCATTGGGTACATGGTTCATTATTTGCACATATTTTGCAATCAATTTTTGAAAATTGGCATTTCGTCTCAAAACTAATCAATTTTGATATTTCGTAACAAGTTTGACAAAATTCCTTTTTTACTCTATTTTCATTCTGACGTGTAGCACTTTCTCGTTATATGGTACACGTCAAATTGAGAAGAGAAGTCTTCAAGTTGGCGATGCGTCTTTGACACTTTGCAACATAGAAGAAAACTAATTTTTTGGGTATGCTATTTCTTGTTAGAATTTGCTGAAAAGCATTGAAAATTGTCGGAAAAAAATTATTTTATAGTGGTTTGGAAGTTATTTTGCCGTTTTCTTTCAAATACTGGCTATAAACGTAAGTCAAGAAAAATGGAGGCAGCTAAGAAAATAATTCATCGCACGTGTTGCGAAGTGTCGAAGACGAATCGCCAACTTGAAGACTCCCCTCCGCCTTGCTTCTTCGATTTGACGCATCGATCGACTTTGTGTTGATCCGAAAAGTCGCCGTAACCCCTTTTGTCGCTAGCTGCCTCTTCTTTGACGCCATCCATACCTGCCGTGGAGCTGTATTTCAGGGTCTCGGATTGCAGTAATTGTAGTCTCAACATTTGCCACACCACCTCTATGAATCTTTTCTTTGTGTTCTTCTGCAAATAAACAAAATCGGAATGCCATTGGGCCAAAAACCGACCATCTGGATTTGGGCTTCGATTCGGTTGACAAAAATGCATAGAACGCACTGCAAAAGGAGCGCAACTCCGATTCCAATCCAAGAAGAGTACTGGTAACTTTGAAAAAAGGCAAAGAATTTGTTCCAAGTGTTCTCGGGGACATTGAGGAAGGCCTTGCTGACGGACTGAAAGGATTACAGTCATAACTCTGCATAACGATATAACAAATTCGTTATAGAAGTTTGTTGTATGGACGTTTACTACGCCTTTTCAAAAGTGCCTAGACTTTTTGTCGCGCCGCACAGTGCATTTTGCCTCTTTTTGCACGGTGAAAAGTACTCAGAAAAGCAAGAGAGGGGGAAGTCTTCGTTGGCGATTCGTCTTTGACACTTCGCAACACGTAAGAAAAATTATTTTCCTAGCTGCCACTTTATTTCTTGATTTACGTTTATAGCCAGTATTCGACGGAAAACGGCAAAATAACTGCCACACCTCAATAAAATAATTTTTTCCAACAATTTGCGATACTTTTCAGCGAATTCTAACAAGAAATCGCAAATTTAGATACCTAAAAAAATATTTTTCTTTGATGTTGCAAAGTGTCAAAGACAAATCGCCAACTTGAAGACTTCCCTTTTCAATTTGACATGCCGCGCACCGTGCAGAAAGGGGAACAATGCACTGTGCACCGCACGTCAACGTAGTTTCGGCGATATTTTATTGCACAGTGAAAAAGGTCAAATGCACTGTGAAAAATATGAAAATATGGACTGTGCCGCCCACGACACAAAGTCTATGTATGTACCTTTGAAAAAACGTAGTATTTAGCCTAAAATTGGATCTTTGGAACTTATGAATTTGTTTGTTAAAGAGAGGTTTTGCTGTTGGCAAATTTTGCAGTACAGAGGCTTTATTTACAGTTTTCTCGAAAATCACTCACAAAGTAAATGGCTTTACTGAAGTCAAAGTATTTTCGTCGTTCCTCGCTTTGCCCAATGCAAAGTGCGATCGTATCGACCGTGTCGTTGTGAATGTACTCTAGTAGGCCAGTTACAGTGTCGTTCACCTGAAAGGCAACATGTTGAGATACATTTTTACAGCCTTGTAAAATGAGGTTCAAGTATTCCGCCAAAGGCATATACTAGTCCGTCCGAAAAGTCGCTGGAGTGACCTTAGCGACATGCACTGTGCAAGAAGCATCAGGGTGCGAGCGAGAGCCGAAAAAAAGCCTATTGCACGGTGCCAAAAGCAAAAAGTTGCACCGTGCAATAGGTTTTTGAGTGCTGTCGTTCGCACCCTGGCTTTTTATGCATTGTGCATGTCGCCGGAATCTGTAGCCCGTGAATTGACGTCCTGGAAAGCAAAGCCAATATGTTTACCCATAGAGCCACAGTCTGCCATTAAAGGACATAATCCTTTTACTCCTTAAACTAAGGCATTCAACAAGTTTTGCCGATACTAGTCCGTCCATAAAGTCGCTGGAGTGATTTTTGGTATCTACACTGTGCAAATAAGTTAGGGTACGAGCGACGGCCAAAAAAGCCGTCTGCACGGTGCGAAAAGCAAGAAATTGCGCAGTGCAAAGTGAACTTTTGTTTTCTCACAGTGCATGTCGCTTAAATCACTCCAGTGACTTTACGGACGGACTAGTAGCGTTTTATAGAAACCTTTCGAAGAATCGCGTGGTTTACACTTTCATCGGCTTACCACATCTCCTACAAACGGCTGCTCCGAATGGATGAACAACGGCTCCACGGTCAAGCCGAGTCTGTCCGCGATTAGCTTCATAATCTGAAAAGCGATTACAAATTATGAGCCTGGCGTAAGTGCGACGCTCAGATTTCGATGAAACTTGGCATATATTTAGGTTAATTTTTTCCAAGACATATGCAAGCCTCCTAGCCGGCGTTTTGCAGAAAAGGCCGAGATTTTAGGTGCGAAGTTAGCAAAAAGGGCGACACCTTTTTTTAAAATTTTGGCATGTGTAATGTTCTCACAAAATTTTTTTTTTTATGCGAAACTAGCAAAGATACGGCCAAAATTGTTTTTCTCTGTGACCGCTCTCCGCGTTTCGCGTACTCTCTCGGCCACAAAGATTGTGGAATACTTCGGCTGCCCCTTGAAAGCGCAAGCTAAACCGTTTAGAAATTTACCTTAAATTTTGCACGTGTTCCATGCTGAGGTCACATATTAATTCCTGAAAATTCCAGCTTACGCTTTTTATGCGAGCCAAGGTATTACCGTCTTTGCGGCCGAGAGAGTACGGGAAACGCGGAGAGCGGTCAGAGAGATAAACACTTTTTGTCCATATCTTTGCCAGTTTCGTGCGGAAAAAAATGAATTTTTATGGTAACATCACCCTCTATGGTGGAAATAGGCATGAAACTTTTCAAGCCAAAACTCGCAAAAAGGTGTCACATTTTCGCCAACTTTTGATCTAAAAATCTCGGTCGTTCGTGCAAAACGCATGCTACGGAGTTCGCAAATGTCTTAACAAAAATTAATCTAAATTTGTGCCAACTTTCATCAAGATCGAAACGTCTCAATTCGAGCGCTTCCGCTGTTGGGATATTTCCGTAAAATTACCTCCGTATGAAGTCCCGGAAACATGCAGGTTTTCTTCGGATTTTGCACCGGATATCCGATGCATTTCGTGTTCACAGCCGGCAACCCACCCGTATAGAGGACTCGCAATTTAGTGATATTCGTAGAGTTACTCATCCCCAACAACGCAAGCGAAGAATGGCCGTTATTGTCAATGAGTGCATCGCATTTACCTGACGAAATTGAATCTTCCTCTCGATAAATGTCAACAAAATGGCAGTGCTTTTTTCTATGCCCCATTCTGTACGATATGCTTACATGTCATCGTTGAGGAAACGAAGCAAAATGCGGATGGCATTCTGAATTCGTAGGCGTTTCGCCAAAGTCCTTGAAGCTCCAAAACAACTATGCCTGAATCTCGTTTTTACGGCGAAGTGTCACCGAATTTTTCGTCCTCCCACTCTCTTAAAATACAGTAGGAATAATTTTAAGACTGCTGAGAATGTATTTCACGGTATATTCGATTACTTTGAGCCATTGACAATTCCGTTTTACGACGAGGGACGGAAAAAAATTTGTGACACTTCGTCTTCCAAGCCATTAAAGGGCCAGAACAGCTATTTTTGAATTGCGCTTTTTACGGCGTGGGAAACGAAATGTCAAAAAAAAATTTTTTTGTGTCCTGCAGCAAAAACAAAGGCGGCAAAATTGGAAAGAGTAAAATAATTATTAGTAAGCATGTAGAATGTCGCCATTATTTTTTTCCGTCGTTATTGGTACAGTAGACCAAGAAACTTTTTTGACATTTTGTTTCCGCGCCATAAAAAGCGCAATTCAAAAGTGGCCGTACGTTAGCTACGGTTATAAGAGTGTCTTGAGATTACAACAAAATATTTTTGTGGTTTCTGTCTGAAATTCTGCAGGATTCTGCAAAAGCGACGCCTTTTATGAGTTTACAAAAATTTTTTTTTGGGATCACCCCAGTGGAAGTCGTTGAAATACGTAGCTCAAACGCGTGTAATTAATGTGTTTTCGACGTGCTTGAAAGTTCAGGTCAAATTTTGATAGGGTTGTAAAGTGAAGAACATTCAAATGTGATAGTCATGCAGAGTACGGTCCGCAATGAGTTTATGTGATACGAAGTCAATTTGGGCTTACCGAGGACGTCCTCCAAGTGCGACGCTCAGGTTTTGATGAAACTTGGCGCAAATTTCGAATAGTTCTTTTCTAAGACATATGCAAGATCTCTACTTTGCGGTTTGCAGAAACGACCGAGATTTTCAGATCGAAAAATGACAAAAATGTGACACTTTTTTGGCAAATTTTGGCATAAAAAGTTTTGTGCGATTTCTACTGTAGAGGGTAATGTTTCCACAAAAAATGATTTATTTTCATGCGAAACTGGCAAAGATACGGCCAAAAATGTTTTTCTCTTTGACCGCTCTCCGCGTTTCGCGTACTCTCTCGGCCACAAAGATCGTTGAATATCTCGGATGCGCCTGTAAAGTGCGAGCGAAAATTTTTCGAATTTGATATGTGGTCTACGCCCGAGGTTTTGCGCACAATTTAAATAAAATTTGCACTTCCCTGTTATACATATAGACAAAACTAAACCTTGTACTCTCCTTGTCGCAACGATCGTTGAATATCTTGGCTGCGCCTGCAGTTTTGTTTCTCAAGCTGTAAAACGCGCAATTCAAACATATATTATATATAGCTGTACTGGCTATATATAATATATTTTCAAACCTCTGACGTATATATGTATATATGTACATATTTATTTTTATTGTCATCATTTTTTGGAATTTTTTTGAAATTTAATGATTTGCCTTTCTATTTAAATATAATGTTTATCGCAGAATCAATTCCCCACAACATCACTCGTTGATTACTCATGCTTTGTAAATATAATTTGATAACGCATCCATTCAGCCGACTCTTCGCTTTCTCATTGAGCCATCACTTTTACAATAGTAATGTTTCAACTAACACGTAACAATAAGGTCATTACATTTCCTGTCCGCAGACTCTGAACCCACGTGGGCGCATTCCAGAGCACAAGTCGCCTTATAGAGTCACACACTGATTTTTCGACGACGAATTGGGCGGAAGAGTCGTCGCTTTTCAACGAAATATCCAAAGAGAAGTTATGGTTTCGTCGCGTGATCCCGGGTGCATCCTACCGTACGAGCTTGTTTATCACAGCCCCGAATATTTCTTTGGAGTTTGATATCGCCTCAAGCGAGTTTCCAGTTCGGAGGTTTTTGTCGGGAACAGTTTTTAAGGTTATTGGAAAACATGGACGTCATAAAACAAAACATACATTTGCAAGAAAAGTGTTTGAAGTGCGACGTACGTCGAATCGAGAAGAGCACTCTTCAAGTTGGCTTTTCGTCCAAAGATTTATCGGAAAATTGTTTTGTAAATTTTTCTTCAGATTTTTTCGGTCAAAATAAGTCTCAAAAAATTCAGAGAGCTTGGAAATGGTCAACTTTTGTCAAAAACGACCTGGGTTTCGCCAAATTGGACAAGAAATCGACCAAAAAAGATTTCTCGGATCCGATATTTGTGACGAAGTGCCAACTTGACGTGCGACGTTCAGATTTTTATCAAACTTGGCGAAAATTTAGGGTAATGTTTTATAAGGCCTGGGCGAGGCTCCTAACTCGCGCTGTGCAGAAGCAACCGAGATTTTTAGGTTGAAAATTGGGAAAGATGGCATTTTGTTGCTAAAATAAGCGCGAAAAGTTTTACGCTTGTCTCTGTCGTATGTTTCCACAAAAAATAAAGATTTTCCGCATAAAACTGACAATGACAGCCCAAAAGTGTTTTTCTCTTTGACCGCTCTCCGCGTTTCTCGTACTCTCTCGGCGGCAAAGATCGTTGAATATCTCGGCTATCACAGTAAGGCGTGAGCTAAATTTTTTTTAAAAATTGCGCCTGTACCTGAAATGTGTGCAAATTTTAAAGAAAATCTGAGCGTTGCACTTTGGATACCTCCTTTCTAAACGCTAAAAACGAACCGATCTCTTCGATATCTATTTTTTTGCGTTGCACTTGGGGCACTAATCCGTTTGTGAAGTGTTGTGCGAAAAAAAGTTCCCTTTGCACTGTGCAATTTTTGCTTTTTGCAGCGTGCAATAGGCTTTTTAGGCTGTCGCTTGCACCTTGATGCTTTTTGCATAGTGAAAATGCAAAAAATCACTTTCCGGACGCACTTGTCTTTGTTATAAAATTTTTTCGTCCTCGGGAGATTTAGAATACTTTAGAGCTGGTAAACTTTGCCTATCTGCAAACTGTTTGTCTTTTTGAATTTCCAAAATTTTTTATGTGTACATGCATGATTTCTGGTCGATAGTTCCAACAAAAGAACATCGAATACAACTTGATTTCGTTAAAAGCACCGGCGGAGTTTCTTGCATCATCTGTCAGGTCTATCCCATATTACAACGTAGAATTTTTGAGTTTTAAAATTTGCGATCGTTTTTATGATAGTTCAACAGTGCAGTAAGGATACTGTAAGTTGAGCGATGACGGTGTTTACAGTTTGTTTTTACAAAAAAACAAGTTTTTTTCTAGGCGGATTCAAAAAACTTGCAAAAAAAGTTTTTGTCTGTCGGCTCTCTTCATTTTTCGTACTCTCTCGCAAAAAAAAGTTTGTTGAATATCTCAGCAGCGAATGCAGAGATGGAGCCAAAATTTTCAGGGATTGTATTGTGCTCTATTTGGAGTACTGAGGCCAAATTTGAAAGGGATCTGAGCACTGGATCTTGGGAAAATCCGGCTTAATTTTTTTGGTCGATTTTTACATTTTTTGTTATTTTTAAGTAAAAAGTGACCAAAAACTGTTTTCCTCAGCTTTTCCGCTTATTATGTGACAAGACAAAGCATCCCTTGAGCACATTCGTAATACGAATCGATTAACAGACAGCAGCGCTCTTTTCGTGGCCGCGTTCTTTGGACTCAAGTGCATACACAGGATAAAAAGAAAGGGGAAAAAGGCTGGTTGTTTCAGAAAAATTTCCAAGAGAATACGTTATATTATCGATTCCGAAAGCGTTGTACTTTTTTCTTACTTTTGGAAACACCAAAAGTGCAGGGAGTCCCCGATTAAATCGGATGATATCGGAGATGATTTGGGGCTGAAAAATTGCGTCATTGTTACGAAACTTTCTCAAGAAATAGTTGCCAAAGTAGCAACTAGTCTCGACTTACAAAAAAATTATGAGCGATTGCATTGTTTAATCAGCTGAAATCAACGATTTTTACCTAGTATAATATAAATTTTGATGTCATGTAAAATATTTTGCTTTAAAAATGGTCTAAAATTTGTTAAAAATATATGACGACGTAATGTCTGGCATGTCCATCCCAGTTGCCAACCAATATCTTCAATTTTTTTAAATCGATATAAATTTCTCGTAATTTTGGAAATCTTTGGCATTCTGTTTCAAGTAGAATTTTTTCGGCTTTTCCCAAAATTTCGGCCACATTTTCTTTGAAAGTCAGCTGGTGAGTCAGTTTTCCGCTGTATTTTTGCGTTTTCTCCATTGAATTTTGTGAAAACGCCTTCTTTATATTATGTTAGACCATCTGGCTTAATTTTTTCTTTTTCGTTTGAGCTGTCTCGAGGTGAAAATTGGCTTTTTTAGGTTGGGAGACTAATATTGAGTGCATTCGAGGGCGTGTGACTCGCTTTATGGGCGTTTTTAGCTATGAAAGGGACTTGAAAATATTGTTTTAGGTGTTTCTCAAAAGGTTTAATATCTGTTTTGGACTTTGAAGGTTTCTAGGTCTAAAATAAAGTAAACCACCTTGATTCATCTTTATTCTGTTGAGATATAATATTGCATGCAATTTTAGAAGCTTTTTCTAGGGATAAAATCGATTGTCTCGGAAAGTCTTGACTTTTTGCCATGGGGAATATATTTCGGTCCCTCTTTCCCACATGATCACTTTTGGCGTGCATTTTCTTCTTTGTTTATCTTGAAACTTGCTACATTTTGTTTATCTCACTACATTTTGCCGAGTTGCTTCGAGAATCTCGAGAAAAGTCGGGTTTCTTCATCATCACTCTATGATAAGGTGTATAGTATGGAAATCGTTGCAAAACAAAATTGTAGAGGTTAACAAACGCTTGATAATGATGTTTTCTGGTCCGTAGTGGTATATTCTTGCAGAAAACTAAAACATTTCATTTGTTTTTGCGGGTAAATTGTAGCAATTTTGCAAAAATCGGTCATAAGTTGATGTTCGATTTGTTTTTCCGCTAAAAATAGCTGATAAAGTGGTTCATATCACCGACTGATACAGCTCCCAGTCGCTTTTGACGACTTTTAAAGATCGTAGCAGTCGATCGGCGTCAAATTCATCCGAAAAGCCCAGGGCGAACTTTTTTGCGGACTTTGACCCCAGCTGTTTGTCGCAGCTGATACGGAGTTTCTCATTGGTTTGGGGTTTTCTTTTGTCTGTGTCTGAGCTCGTCTGGAGTCTCTGCGATCTCTATGAACTATTTGGTTCGGGGATTTTTGAGATTTTTTGTGAAAGGCGAGAGGGTGGGATATCCCCGACCTGGTTTTAGCTCGGATGGAGTTGATTGATATGTATGAGTGGTGTGTCTGGATTGCTGATGGCGTAAAATACGAAAACAAGCGTTTCATTCGGCTTTATGAGTAAAAATACAGTATTTAACGACGAGAAATCAACAAAAGATCAGGGGTTTACCTGCAACAATATAATAATTAAGAAAAAGTTTTCCATTTTGAAAGTTGATGCAATAGTTTCCTTTAGACTTACCAACGCAAACCCGAATTTTTATTACAAAAACTATCCCCATTTTCTCATGGCGCACAAAGTACAAAAAGTGCGGCATCAATCGACCATCTGTGCTTTCGAAGTGGTGATCTTCTGTCATTTCGCAGTAATTTCAAAAAATTACTTGATAATTTGTCAAATAAACGTGTAGACTATATAAACAACAAGTGTAAGTAAATATTGTTTTTCAGGTGCAATGTTTTTGCATCAGTCCAAGTGTCTTATGATATGATTTATGAACGCGTGCTTTCGTAATGAAAAAATCTCGGTTCCTTGAAAGATTGTAAAGTTTTATCGGAAGGTTCGATCTGTTTACATTGCCGTCCATTACCTCCGGTTTATCTGAAATCGTAAATCAATTTTCAACTTCTGGTGTTCTTGTGCTCGCTGGTGCTCTCTTGGGTTGTTGTGATCTCAAGGTTAATGTTCTCGGCTTCCTTCCTGGTGTTCAGAAGGGTTTTTGTCGGTTCTAATGGTAATTGGGCTTACAAAGAAGCTTTTCTGCGACGAATATCATTTTGTCATTGAAAACTGGGTTATTTGAAGCCCAATTTGGCCAGAAAATTGCGCTAGAGCCGGTTGAAATCGTTTTTTATAGACAGATTTGGTTGTATACGTATTTTTGATACAACATTATCTGCCTTAAACGGACGATTTCAACGGCTTTTAGCAAGGTTTCAGGCGAAATGATCCATTTCAGAAAGACTCATCTGTATTTGGCCTTCTGTTCTCGTGCAGCACACATTATTCATCCCCAAAACACGAGGGCCTTTTTATTTTTGTTGGCCTTCAAAGAACGGTGGTGTGAGTCCAATTGGAGCGTTCTCTGTTACCCTTCGCACTTTGACGTTGCTTTCTCTCATTGAGCCGGGATGACTGATAAAGACAGGCTGGAACTTTGAAGGCATACGGTAGTGTTCGATTGGGGAAATTTTGTTTGTTGTTTTTTAGAAAGGACGTGACTTTTCGAGAGAATTCGGAAGTGTTTCTTTGTGTACTTCGTGTTGATGTTTTTTGGAAATGATTTCAATATTGTAGGGCTTGAAAGGAACGGTGCGTAAAGGGAGATCGATGGCAATAGTTGAGAATTCAGAATTTGAAAAGTGTAGTCAAGTCAATTCTATGAAACAAAAAGCTTTTTTTTCCGCGTCAGATTAGAGTACTAGTCCGTCCTAAAGTATGTCGCTCGCACCCTGACTTTTTTCACGCAGTGTAAACGCTAAAAATCACTCCAGCGACTTTCCGAACGGACTTGTAATAGCACTAATCTATCCCGAATAATTTTTATCGTCATTTCAAACTCATCAAAATTTTACTGCAAGGCTCAACTTTTCACCCTTTTCTTCACCTAATCCCCTATTTCTCTTGAGTCATTTTCTCCTTGCAAAAGAATTATTACTGGGTTCAAAGTATCCTCCTTTTGCGAGGCAATGCAATCTTCGCATCATATTTGATGAGCCTTTGATAGCGGCAAAAGTACTTTTCGTTTACGAACGAGAGTGATCTCTGCCCATCGGCGTTACGAGGATGATCTCTGGTTATTGAGCATATGTTTTCTGGAAATGTCTGTGTCGTTTTGATGAGATATATAATTAGCAAGCTTTTTGTTGTTTTTTATATTGCTCATTGCCGGGTTAGGTTGTAAATGAGTAGAAGGTAAGAGGATTTACTCTCACTTTCACGGGGGAAACTACGAGATTTTCAGTTTTTACTCCATTTTGAGTGGATTTTTTTTTTGGTTGGGCAGTACTAGTCCGCAAAGTCGCTGGACAGTTTTTTGGAGTTTTCACTGTGCGAAAAAGATCAGGGTGCGAGCGACAGCCGAAAAAAACCTATCGCACGGTGCAATCACTCCAGCGACTTTCCGAACGCACTAGTGTGCTTTCAGACGAAGTGAGAATTGCTTTTTGAGTTCTTAGTTTCCAAACTGAAGGCTTTCCTACTAATTACACCGATAATCACCAACCCGTTTCGTGCTTTCTTCCTTCCATGACCCCCGCCCGTCTCATTATGCATAAAACAAGGCATTCGGAAACCGAAGAACAAAAACCGATGACGTTTGCCGGCCAAAGAGCAGCGGTACTTTGCGCACGACGAATTTTACGCGCGCGACACCCGATTTTTCGCCCGTCTCTTTCCTCCACCACCCCCACCACAACGGGTTCAGCCTTTAAATAGCTGCTGATTTCCTGTCTTTTGTCTGCAAACGGTTTCTAATTTTAGTAGCCGGCACTCCAATATTGATGATCAGCTATTTATAGCGAGGGATCATTATTGTAACCGCTCTGATCTCCGATTGTCTACGGTTATTGTAAAAATTGTCGACGTTCTCGAAGAGGTTTACAACAATGTCTGTAGTGGGGCTCAAAGAAGGCGCTATTTTCGACGTGGGCTCTTGGTGGACTTTGTGCCAGGTCTTGTCGTCTTCGAACGGTACGCTGTGATGTTGATCTTGAGCTCAACCGGTTTGATAAGGCCGTAATGTTACGAAAATCGAGCAAAGAGCGGCAGACAAGAATAAACAAACGGGAAAAGCCGTTGAATGTCGTAATCAAACGTTGATGACAGCTTTGTAGGAAAACAATAGCAAATTTTGAATTTCTTTTTGTTGCAGACGTAGAGGATTGAGTGCTTATCGATTCTAATATCAATAAAACAATAAAATAAAATTCCATCGTTCTCTTGGCTCTGAGAGGACGGACGGTTTGGTATTTATTAACTGTTTTTGTTGTCTTAAAACACCCTTGAAGGTACTGTAAACTCAAAATAAGCATCTCAAAATTGTCTGACGTCTCAATAAAAACATGTTTGGCGTCATTTGCCTCTACTCTTCGATAAGCTCTAAGCTTCCGACTGGGCAAAGTCCAATCTACTGTTTTTATTTCCCCAAATTGATTAGTCATGAGGTGTAGTCTGTTTCGAGCCGTATTTTGACCCGGCTCCAGCTGTCCCCCCTTCAAAACGCCCTCTGGCCATGACCTCTCGTTCTTTGCGTCATTATGAAACAAGGTCTCGATTTTTCCCTTCGGTTTCCCTTCCTGGTCCCATGATTTTTGGCGTTTTTGTTTCGCCTAACAGGTATCGGACATTTGATTCAAACGGTTGGTACTTTGAACACCGATCTAATCTTTAGCGCTGATTTTTGTTTATAAGACCTTAGGGTCGGGCTCTGATACGAATCTTATGATTAGTCTGTTGGTTTGTGTAGAAAGTGTGATCTGAAAGTTGGACTTGGTTGATAGGGGGTTTATAAATGGTTCTATAGAAGTTTCTAGGGCCGTAATTGGCTTTGTATTTGAGATTTTTGTCGATTTATCGGGATTTTTGGATGACTTCAGGCATGTTTAAGGTAAATACGCCATGTTTATGCCTTTATTTTTATGGTAGATTTGATGTTCCTGCTTTTCGTGATATATTTTTTGCTTTATAACGCTTTTTCGGCCCTTGGATGTTCAATAATCCGCCCTTGTACTTCTAATCTTCTTCCAGCCGAAATTTTTCGAACACTTGTTCTTTCTTGTCTTAATATCCCAATCAAATATCCCCCTTTGCGAAGTGTCTGTAATTTCCAAGTTGGTCCCAACTGTTAATTAGGTCTCTTATTGTTTTCAACTCTTACAACTGATTAGGTCAGTCTTTGTCTCGGAAATTTAGAAGTCATTATTAGATAAGAGGGTTGATCAGAAGGAAGGGCAAGATACTTACCGTAGAATGTGGTGTAATCTCGGAAAGGAAGTTTTGGTTTCAACGAAAATTCGACTAGAACTTGATCTGTTGCATGTCGCACGGTGCAAATTTTTTTGTAAATAGATCTTTGTCAATATGTTGATGGTGAAATGTTTGAAAAGATGCATAGAACTTCCTGGTCGACATGGATTTTGTGTTTTGAATTTGCGAGGATTTGGGTTGTTTTTTCTTTTGAGAGTATTCTTTATATTGTAGTAGGTGTAATCATCTGTCTCTTGGTAGTTTTCCATAGAAGAAGGTCGTCTTGATGTCTGAGACCGTTCGAAAAACAACGTTCGGCTCATTTTCGACGACCCCCGCCACAAAAGGGGCGTCTCATCAGATACCAGTGGGCGTCTTCGCGGAGGGGCGGGGAAATATTAACCTTTGGCTCGCTTCTTATAAAACCGTCAAGCGAGGGTGGAATAGGCAGTTGTACAGGTTCGTTGTCACATTTATAGAACGATGATGTCATTTGAAAGATTTTGAAAAGCTAAATTTAGAGATTTCAAATAAAAAGTTGTATAATATTATAGTAGGTGAAGATCAATAAATTTAGAGGAAATTTGATGGGTTAAAAGAAGATTTAGCTGGTTTAGGGTAAAAGACGCGGCGATGAGATATCTGCGTTAACAATATGGGTTGTAACCGCTTTTCGAGTTTTGTTTTTGGCATTTTTTGGAAAAAGTCATCGATTTTTAGCTCATTTTAGGAGAAAAACATTGATTTTAATTTTTGTTTTTGAGATAACTTTTATTTTGTGGGCTGTTTATTCTGTGACATTCAATTTTACGGATTTTACATTGCGATTTTACGTTTATTTCAACTTTTAACACCTTCTAAAATACGATCTTTCCAGAGCAACCTCCCAAATTTTTCTGGATTTTCAAAATCCACTGCTCGACGCCCCGCGCTACAGCCTGTCATAACGTGTTGTCTGTAGCGGAGGTCCTCGGGCTGCCTTTACCCCACATATATCCAGAACAGGTACCCCCACCGCCTGTTACAATAACCCCCAAACAGAACCCCCGCGTTTCACGCATCGCCGACCAAGGCGCGGACCCGCGGTCCACCAAACAGCCGAGAGCGGCCGCCTTCGCCCGTCTGGCGCAGCACCGGTTCAACGGCGCCCATCGCACCTCGAGACCACCTTTATTACGAAGCTTGATCGAACCCCATTGAGCTCAAGTGTAATATATTCGAAATGGAATTCATGAATGATCCCTTGTCGGATTCGTACACCCCATCCACCGGGTCCTCGATGTGCTCTCTCAGCTCCAGCAAGTCGGAAAACGTGTTTTTCGCGAACATCATGCCGGATGTGCAAATGTACGAAGAACCAGAACCGGCCACTCCGACTACTATTCAGGTATGTGTCAGAGGGTCTAATTGCCCTATGGGAAACGTATCTTATTTTGACTCTAAACCTTGAATTCCCCCCAAAAAATCTGATTTATTACCTAGTGTAATATAAATGTTTCCGAAAATGGTATTTCTTTTGGTTTGGAAAGTTTGTTTATGACGTATAGAGTTCAGATTTACCAATTTCCGGCGGTTTAGACGTAATAATGAGTTTTTATCAATTTTACATTAAGTGTAATATAAATTTCTGAATTTTTTATTTTTTTTTCAAAAATTTTTTATGGATACAGTGAATGGAAGCTGAAGATAGATGGAAAAAAATTTTGAAGAAAAGAAACTTCTGGATTTTGAGTAATCACAATTTTTGGCCTAGTGCAATATAATTTTTTCCTGTTTTTAGAGAAACTTATGTCTGGATGCCACCTCAGACATGAATGTGGACCTCACAGATGACGAAAGTGACTCACCGACGAAGAAAGAGAATCCAGCTAAGAAGATTTGTCTCTGCGCAATTTCGAATAACAACGAAACCCAAGAAGCTGCCAGACCTCAGCCCAAAAAAGCAAGCGAGCTCCCGGATGTGCCCTACAAGTCCACATCGATCACCGACGAGTACAGAATCAGCCATGAAATTATTGGAATCGGCGAGTCGGGGAAGGTTATGGCCTGCTATCGGAAAACTGATGGTCAAAAATACGCTTTGAAGGTTTTGAGAGATGGTCCCAAGTCCAGAAGAGAAGTTCAGCTACATTATATGACCAAGTAAGCGATTTGCAATGTGTTTTAGTGAGTTTGAGGAATTTTAAAAGCAATTTTACCTTATAATAAGACCAATTTTACCTTATTTTAAGCTAAAATAAGGTGTTTTTGAAAAATTTGATAAGTTTTTGTTTTAATTTTGGAATTTTTAGTCAGCATCCGAACATAGTCACCATCCACGATGTTTTTGAGAATGCCTTTGACGGAGTACGTTGTTTATTGGTAGTCATTGAGTTCCTCGAAGCTGGCGATCTTCTGACTCAGTTCGAAAGCCAAGGATCCCAACCCTACTCCGAACAACGAGTTGCCGAGATTGTCCGACAAATTGGCTCCGCCGTCCAGTATCTCCATTCCATGAACATTGCCCATCGCGACATCAAATTGGAAAACATTTTATGCTCTTCCACCGACCATGAACAGTGTCTTTATAAGCTCGCGGACTTTGGGTTTGCCAAAAGACCCGAACGCAATCACCTCATGGAGTCACCCTGCTGCACCCCCATCTATGTGGCGCCCGAAATTTTGTCCCACGAGCACTACGACAAGAGCTGTGACATGTGGTCGCTGGGAGTGGTGATGTACATCTTGTTGTGTGGATATCCCCCGTTCTACTCGATGAAAGGACTCCCATTGTCACCAGGAATGAGAAGTCGGATCACGAGTGGGCTGTATGCGTTCCCACCCGAGGAATGGGACCACATCTCGCAAGATGGTAAGGATTTTTTTGAAATTTTTGGGGGATTTTGTAAATTTTTTTGGGATTTTTGAGAGTTAAGGGGATTATGGAAAGAAATGGGATTTCCATGAATTATTAGGGCGTGGTAGAGGTGCATTTTGTATTTTCATTTTCTAAAATACAAATTTTTAATTTTTGGAAAAAATGATTTTTGGAATTTTGTGAATTTCTCAAAATTTTTATAATTTTTGATGAATAAAATGACGTTTGACTGAGCGATTATGAAATTTAGAATAGTATTTTCAGCATTTGAAATCTTTTCATACACTAATTTTCCAATTTTCAGCCAAAAATGTGATCCGAAACCTCCTGAAGACGGACCCAGCCAGCCGAACCAAGATCGACGGCCTCATGAACTCGGCTTTTATGGTGGGATCGTTGAAGAAGAACCTCTCCTCCGACTCACTGAAGAGTCTGGAAAGCCCCGCGTCATCGGATTCGGGCTGTGCCGACGAATCCGACGAGCCTTCGAGTCCGGAAACACCTGATGCTCTGGCCGAACTGAACATCTCGAAGCCGGTCAGAAAGAACGCCGCCCGCTTGATGAACCCACATGCCATGTCGGCCCGCGCCCATAACCGGCCGGCGAAGACACCTCGACTTTACAGCATCCAAGAAGAAGTGGGCAGAGCATTGGATTTGATGAGAATCCAGGAAAATGTCCCTGTAATGATGACCCTCCCCAAAGCCAATAATTCGTTGTATGAAAGAAGAATGAAGAGCAAACGCAACCTCACCAAGTCCTTCTTACAGTCCTCGGAACCTACAGATTAGAGCTTTCAATTATACGGATAATCTTTGAATTTTTTTTAAACAGAAGTTTTTGAAATTTTGGTGATTTTAGAGAAGTTTGTAAATATTTATGACTAAAATTGATGTCTAAAATATTTTTTGTACCTAAATAGCCTGAATTTTTTCCTATTTTAGACATTAGGGGATTGTAAATGTCGTTTCCCATAATTGAACGAAATGTCACAAAATTGTGGCATTTCGTTCACATTCAAATTATTGGCTGATTAGAAGCCGAATGTAAAAATGATTGTGTATGAATGTCTATTACATCCCACATAAGCAATTTGATCAAGGTTTTATTGTTTTAGACAGTAAATTTTTCCTATTTTCGAGAATTTTCCACCTTTTTCCCCATTTTTCCCTTCGATTTTCGGTGTTTACTGCCCGTCACTAACCAGATTGTTTATCAATTGTGTTTAGAGTTCACGTCTCATCTTGTGATTCCACATTTTTTATTGTTTTTTTTATTTTTTACACCATAACTTGACGATGTTTGTTTTAACGCACACTTTTGGAGTAGTGATTTGTAACAAATCATAAATGGCTATGATATAATTTCGGCTCACAATATGGACATTTATTCGCAAACATAACAATTTTTGTTTAAATACTTGATTCAGAGAGTTCTAGGCCAATTTACTGAGGCCGATGAGAATGGCACCGGTCAACGTGCACGTAATAGCGGCGTAGAGGTAGCGAAGGTTTTTTCCGAGCTAGAAAATCACTGTAAAGTCGATTGAAAATTGAGTTTTAGGATTAAAAGTTGTAAGAATTTGAATAAAATCAAAAAAATTGTAAGTTATGGAACTAAATTTGTGAAAATTGAAAATTTTTTTAGGCATATTATACTTGGTGAAGTTTTGCAGATTATTTTAGCTGCCCCTGCAAACTAAGAACTAAAATTTTTCGTGTTTGTAAGACAGGTTCCCGCCAAATTCTACTTCTTACAGCCATGGTTTTCTGCTATTTCGAGTTTTTTGTTCCGCACTGTGCAGAGCCCAAAAGTCGATAAAACTTGTTCCGAACGGTACAGCGGCAAGAATTATTTGCACCGTACAAAATTCTGGCCTATTCTTGCCACTGTACTGTGCAGAACAAGGTTTATCCAGTTTTGGACTCTGCACAGTGCGGAACGAAAAATTCTAAATAGGCGAAAACCATGGCTGAGTATCATAGCTGAAAAAATTTAATTTAGCGGGAACCTCTCTTACATACTCTGGACAGGCCACAGATCAATCACGAAAAATTTTAGTTCGTACGTTCCAGGCAAAGCTGAGAAATTTAACGATCTTTACGACCGAGAGAGTACGCAAAAGGCGGAGAGCGGGCAGAGAAAAATACTTTTTGGCCATATCTTTGCCAGTTTCGCGCGGAAAAATATATGTTTTGTGGAAACATTACCCTCTTTGGTAGAAATAGGCATGAAACTAAAATGGGAGGAAAGAATATCTCTGTTGCCCATCGAGAAGTTTGAAATTTTTACACAAAACTTTAGGACTCACTTCAATTTCCTTGAAATACAACAAACTCCACAATGTGGCCACACATCCCGGCACCATCGATGTGATGGGCCCGGTGACCGCTTGTGACAACCGCTCTGTGGCAATGATACTCATCGTTTGAGCGATCCCCCACATAAATCCGGTTAGCATTGAGGGAAGAATGAGCTGAGGACTCACATAAGGCTTGTTTTTTCTGAAAAATTTTGGCTTTATCATCGTCTATGGGATGGAAAATAATTTCTGTTTTTTTTTGGTAAAAAGTTTCGTGCACAGTGCGGGTTTTATTCTGCGCACAGTGCGAAAGAGAAGTTTCGGGTTTCTTGCACGGTGCAATGAGTTTTCATTCAGATTACAGCTTTATATGGCGAGAAAATTGTCATGATCATTATTTGTACATGATAAAAAATGTCATCAGAAATCGCACAGTGCGACAATATTGTCTTGAATTTGATTGCACAGTGCAGAAAAAACATTACAGTTTATTGCACCGTGCAATAATTCTTGGTGAAAAAATTGCACTGTGCGATGCAAGAAATGCTGATTTTTTTCGCACTGTGCGATTTTTTGTCGCTACATTTGACGCACAGTGCAAACGAGGTCATTCCTCCTTTTTGCACTGTGCAAAACAAAAGTTGGGAAAACCGCACAGTGCAATCGAAATAAAAAGTGTTTTTGATGGATAAAAGTCATTATATTTGTAAAATACGTCATTCCCTTTCTACGTCGCATTCAAAACTCACTTTACAACAGTGTAAATCAACATGGACACTGTTGAAGTCAACAAAATGCCGCAATAAATCGAAAATACATAGGGCATCCCACCAACTTCAACGTTGAAAAATGTCTCGGGATGGTCCTGAATAGCGACAACGGGGACAATTGTCATCGCCGCAAGGCATCCTTGTACGAGCGATGCGATCATGGCACTAAAATTCAATTTTTTTTTGGATTTTTTTTTGATGACATAACGCGACTAAAAAAAGAAACTTACATAATTTTCCTTTTATGGTTTACAGCGTAAAATTTGGTCTCATGCGCGGGCTCCGGAATGGACAGTGACAATCGCTGAACAACTGGTGGCTTCGGCTTCGGAAGAGCGTCTTCTGGCTGAAAATTGATGAAATATAGTGCAAAAATTGTTGTTTTACATATATTTCGATCAAGAAGTCCGTTTCGCTTTTTAAAAAACTGTACATTTTATAAAATTTTTGTCCTATCTCGCACACACTGCGGGCATAGGACAAACATCAATTCTCGAAAATTTTGAACGATCTTTGGAGAGAGTACGCGAAACGCGGAGAGCGGTCACAGAGGAAAGCACTTTTTGGCCATAATTTTGCCAGTTTTGTGCGGAAAAAATTGAATTTTTGTGGAAAAATTACGGTAGAAATGGATATGAAACTCTTCATACCAAAGTTTTTTGTAAATGGCACATTTTTGTTAACTTTCGACCTAAAATTCTCGGTGGTTTCTGCAAAGCGCAGTGAAAGATGAAATATGTTTTATTTGCGTTCTAGGACCTATTTGAACGTTTTAGTTGCTCTTGAAGAGGAAAGACTTGTTGAATTACTGTCATAAGCTATTCTCTTATTTCTAAACAGCACTATGCATAGTTGGAGGAGTTTTAAAGTACGATAGCTTAGTCGATCCAAGCGTTACGTATTTTACAATATTTTAGTCCGTCCGTAAAGTCGCTGGAGTGATTTCTGCAACATTCACTGTGAGAAAACGAAAGTTCACTTTGCACTGTGCAATTAATTGCTTTTTGCACCGTGAAATAGGTTTTTTTCGGCTGTTGCTGGCACACTGACGTTTTTTGAACAGTGCATGTCGCTGAATTCACTCCAGCGGCTTTGCGAACCGACTACTATTGTTTGCCACATGATCGGCTCCGGGCTTGTTCACTTACATGAATTTCATTGGTCAACGGTTTGTGATCCAGCATTTCCGAAGGTTTTCCTTTGACAAACGAGGTCAAAACGCCACTGAAAAAACACACTGGATTGTAAATTACGCTTTCTTGAAATTGGCTTCTCCAAAAGAACCCACCCAGCCAGCACAATCGCCATGCCCAACAAACTGAGCCACATCATGTCGGCCGGTCTCGCTTTTGTCCCCAACAACCCAAACGTCCCGACTCCAAACGCGATAACACATTGTGTTACGCTGTTCAGCAGGACCGCTTGCCCCAACCCAATAGCTCCAATGATTGGGATGGACATCAAATTTGCGATCGCCCACGAAATTCCGCCAACCATGGCGAGCGGGTAAAAGTTTTGGTAACCGGTCCAAATGAACATACCAAACCCCACGAACCAAATCGCTATGCACATCATCCATTGTGCGAACATGCCTGGAAATGGTTCAAATTTAAAAAAAAGCATGGGAAAATTGGCAAGCCAATAGCAAAAGCAAAACCTCCGTATAACAAATTGCGAGGGACCCAAAAAAAATATTTGTTAAACTCGTCCGTCCGTAAAGTCGCTCGAGTGATTAGTTCCTGAAAAGTTTAGCTCACGGTTTGCAGGCGCAGCCGAGATATTCAACGATCTTTTTGCGAGAGAGTATGTAAAATGGGGAGAGAGGGCCAGACGAAAAGCGTTAAGAAAAAAAAATCTTTTCGTCTTGCTGACGCTCCTTAGTTTGCGTACTCTCTCGCAAAAAACATTGTTGAATATTTTGGCTGCGACTGATAGGTCCGAGCCAAGATTTTCAGGACCTGATATACACCGATTTAGGGGATGTATGAAAAAAATTGGGGTATCCGGCATGGGGTAACTGCAGGAAATCTGAATCTGTTTGTAAAATACGATTTAGCTTGGTTTGCAGGGTTTTCGAATACCATTGTGCTTTGTGTACTTTATGGCAAAAGCACAACCCAGAACACTTACCATCACCTGGCTGGAACTTGCGCATCGGCACAAATTGCGAGCCGAACAGGGCGGATGCGATGAAACATAGGACTAGTGCAATTAAACTTTGAAACGCCATGTTCTGCTCAAGTGGAGAGCATTAAAAAATGTGGAGTCAAAGGTTCGACGAGCATGACTTTTCATAGAATCGAGGCGAAAAAATTATTCAAATCCCCGAAGCGATAGTTGAACTTTTCATTGAAATTTTGCGATTTTGCCTCCGGGGAAATCCTAAAACACGAATTTTTCAGCATTACGCAATATGATTGTCTGGATTAAAGGCATTTTTACGTTTGCCTTGTACTCTTGTACGAGACAAAATTGCAGAAAACATTGAGTTTTTGCATCTTTGGATGTGAACGAAGTGTCACAAAAATGCGAGATTTCGTCTACATGTAAATTTTTTGTTTGGAATTGCCTTTAATTAGAAATTAACGTCCTCAGAAAGTCAAATACGTCGAATTTACGATTTTTTAAGATGTGAACGAAGTGTCACAAAAATGCGACATTTCGTCCACATTCAAATTTTTTGCTGATTGGTATCCAAATGCAATTACAATTGGGACTGAACGCCCATTATATCTTATACGTTCAATGTGATCAAGATTTTATTTTGTTTTATACCGTAAGTTTTGCCGGTTTCTGAATTTTTTATTTTTTTCAAACACTGCCATATCATACCAGTTTTTATCGAAGCCCCCAAAAATAACTTTTAAAAATCAGAGATCTCTTCAAGTCATGTGCTACCGCCTCGTGAAACTTTTGTTGTTTTCATGCAAATCAGTTTTATTTTTGGAGCCTCACAAAAGTGTACTGTAGCGGGCGCCCCGGAACATTGCAGGCATGATCAGGCGATCAACGCCGCCTTCAATTCCCATCGCCGCCGCCTTTCTGTGGCCACGATCAGTGGCCAAGAGGCCGAAAAGGGCGAGCCAAAAGAAGGCCTATAAAAGATTGTGGCGGGGTCGACCCAGCGTGTCTCTTTGATTAAAGGAAAGCGTTGTATTTTTTGCCTAATTCAATAGGCCAAGTTTTTTGTCGCGATGCCAGATACAAGCGAGTTTATCTCTGAGGAGACGCTTCCATCACACGGGAGACTTATTGGTATTTAAAGGGCCGGCCCTTTTAGAATTTACGGATTTTATCTTGGGACAATTTCGGGATTTTCAAATGGGACTTTTAAAGGGATTTTAAGTCATAATTTCAAGCTCGCATTTCGTATTTTGGGCCTAAACGGAAGAGACCTCATGTTTTGGTTTTTTACCAGTTAATCTTTCCGAGGAGAGGATCAATCCAACTGGAGTCGCTCACCCCATTCTTGGTTTGTCAGCGTCGTATATAATCTCCGAGCAGATGCCGGCCCCCCGATTATCAGCGCGTTAACACGAGGAAACGCTAGGCCAGCAGCTTGAACAGCTTAAGGTCAACGACAAGGTAGGTCACAACATGTCTGAAGGAGCAGCTCAGGAGATATTGGCCGCCCTGAGTCGGATGCTGACCTCAGCTTGAATAAAAAATAGTCAACCTCCGACTCGCTACTACAATTTTTTTAAATTTACGAAATATTGAGCACTTCACCTCGATGTTTGTGTCATTTTTTATCCGCAGATCAACAAAGCAGACATCACGCAATGACAGAAGAAATAACTATTGTTGCCGCAACATTTCTGCCATTGTATCGCTCATTTTTTCTGTGATATATTGCATCGCAGAGAAGTCTCCGAGATTTTCCATTTTCTGTCCGTCTCTCATAAATGTCGTTGTGTATTATCGCGGGGATGTGACCTCAAAGTTCAACGTGGGATACCCGTTTTGGTAAGTACTTTAGTTTGAGTTTCTTTTAGGCACATATGTCCGCCGTAGGATTCGGGTTAGTCCATTGTAAATGCAGAATTTAAGAGCTGTGTAATAGGTTGGGAATTCTTTAACCGACTTTACATGGAATTTTAAGCAGATTTAGGAAGATTATATTCCTTACGTCTTTCGTATTCTATGCAGGGATGAGAAGAATGTCATCTCTCTTCGAGTCTGTTATTGAACTGTGTACCTGAAAAGAAGGACTTGATAAAAGTCCGAATATATCCCTTTTCCAATAGCTACGTAAATACCATTTTTCACTATCTTCCAAATTTTCGTGTAGTCGGTGGAAAGGGGGCTGCCAAATTCCCGAAGAGAGCTGGATCACTGTTTGGAGACACTCGGATTACAATCTGATCAAGTCTCCGCCTGAGAACGCCTTATCTCCTCGGGGTTCGACTCGGGTCTGGTCATTTTTCTGTGATATATTGCATCGCAGACAATTCGATGTGGTTTTTTTATTTTCTGCCTATCTTTCGTAAATATAGGTATTAGATGTAACTTCGAAGTTCAACGTGCCCGTTTTGGTAAGTACTGTAATTTCATTTTATTTTAGTCATCAATGTCCTCCATAGGATGTGGGTTAATCTATTGTAAACGGGTAATTTTATATAAGACATCCGTAAAAGGTTGGGCTTGGGTAAATGCTATCACATTCACTGATAAGAAATCTAAGCTACTGCTCTTCTTGGGCCACCTTCTACTATAAGATTACATGTGTTGTCTTCATGGTTGTACGCTGTTATGGCTACGAATCTCCAGATGAAGACAACTTTGCATACCGTCGTCATCCAAGTATTGTAAGTTACCATTATCTCTTGATTCTTAATATTCCATCTATAAATCTTTTCATTTTGTTGAGATTTACCAATATAACCCATCGCAATGTTGTATTTAGAGCAAAAAATAGAAACCGTGGAAAGTGTAGTCGTATTTGGCGACTTCCATCACGTAATGTATAACAAACGAACCTTTTGGACGTTTTATGGAATCTAGAAAAGAAAGGAACGTATTGCATTAAATCGTAGAGAATCGTAAAGCAAAGAGATGACAAAACCACTAGCAAGCAGGCTTTTCCTATCACCTTTTATCGAAATTAGCGTAAGGAAAATTATGTTGCCTTCTCTAGCTCCACGAAAGATTTGAAAATGAGATGATGTACCAACTTCATGCTGTCATTGTACCCATCGAACATACTCTCATATGTCATGCGGTTTTAACAACCGTTCAGCTCAAACTGTAAATAGATGAGAATCTATGGAGACGGTGATGGACAACATGTAAAAAGTACCAAAGTGCTCAAAGGTCAGTGCATTTTTGAATTTTTACAGGTTAATATCACAAGCGTAACCAATAGCCGTAAGATCGAACTGTAAGACGAGAAACTTGAATTAGATGAGAATCTATGGAGACGGTGATGGACAACATGTAAAAAGTACTAAGGTGCTCAAAGGTCAGTGCATTTTGAATTTTTACAGGGTAATATCTTATAAGCGTAACCAATAGCCGTAAGATCGAACTGTAAGACGAGAAACTTGAAGTAGATGAGAATCTATGGAGACGGTGATGGACAACATGTAAAAAGTACCAAAGTGCTCAAGGTCAGTGCATTTTTGAATTTTTACAGGATAATATCTCATAAGCGTAACCAATAGCCGTAAGATCAACCACAAAAGACTTCAAACTGACGACGGAGACGTTGATGCAGCTGAATTACAACTAGTCACATGCAGGAAAATATATCAACGGAGAAGACAATCTTCCATAAAGCATTTAAAAACAATTTCTAACTTCATTAGAAGAGATTTGCACCAAAAGGATTGGAGCAAATGTACGTAATTGAGGTCTCGTTCTCACTATGACCATGCATACATGAGGTATATTCATTATAACAGCTTTACTGAGAGGCATAAGCGATTTAGCGTCGAACAAACATAAGCTAAGAAGGAAAGACTCTATTGAGGAGATGAGGTGATATACCAACTTCATGCTGTTATCGTTTCCGTCAAACGCACTCTGAAATGACAAGAAGTATTGTCATGGATGTGAGGCGATTTTTTCACAATACAATCATTCGACTCATTCGGTTCGCCCCCACTTTCTGCACTCGTGCAAAGCGAAACGCAACGACCACGCTGAGGCTCCCGTAGCGTGCGTAATGCACATCAAACTCAAGCCCAGATGGACTGGCTCTACAATCAAAAAGAGTTATCATTAATATATTCTTTTTATCAATTAAGCACCCTCCGTTTCCTCTTGAGGAGCGGTAGTGAACGGACAACACCAAGGATATGTTCAATTAGACATGGATGCGGGCCGGGCAAAGCAAATTTGAAACGGCCCGCGGGCCAACGTGGCGGCCCGGCCCGAGACAGGGGAATTTGAAACAAATTCCTCAAAAATAAATGGCAGGGAACAGTCCCAAGGAGACATGGTAGACTAATTTTCCCGCCGTTATTGATGCAGTAGCTTTGTGGCCATTACTAGTCCGTTCACAAAGTCGCTGGAGTGATTTCGGCGACATGCACTGTGCAAAAAAAAAACAAAAGTTCACTTTGCACTGTGCAATTTCTTGCTTTTTGCACGGTGCAATAGGCTTTTTCGGCTGTCGCTCGCACCCTGACCTTTTTTGCACAGTGCAAACAACAACAATATAATAACTCAAGTGACTTTGCGCACGGAGTAGTAAAATCTCGGCTGTCGCTGAAAAGTGGGGAGCTAAAGTCTGCTTTCTTTGCAAAAAAACCTCCACATTTATTCAGAGCACCATTTATTTAGAACCCGAATAAATTACAGCCCTTATGAAGCGAGCCTACTGCGGTTTGTTGACGTTCGGATCGGGCGTCGTTGGAGATGTGGCTGAAGCGGGCGGGGTCTGTGGCAATGCTGGCGGTTGGCTGGGCTCTGTGCTGGGGAAGCGTTCCTCTTGGTCCAATTTTCGATTCATTCCGAACAATGTTCGCGCGCCCTCCAGAATCCTCGAGCCGATCCCGGCTTCTTCGGCCGGAGTGATGCTTTGGAGCGGAGTGCCCTCTCCACATCGCTGCACACTTTGATTTCGTCGTTTTTGGCCTAAAATTTCGAAATGAAAATTAAAAAAAAAAAAAATTTTGCACAGTGCAAAAAAAAATCAAAATTCTGCACAGTGCAAAAAACAGAGCCCCTTTAGCGCAGTTCTCCAAAAATTTCCCAACTTTCTACAGTAACCTACCGTATTCACCAAGACCTTGCCCTTCTTCTTCTTGAGCCAATCGATTCCTCGTGCCCGCAGGGTGTGTCTGTCCCGTGTTTGGTTTTTCTTGTAGTTCCTGGAGACATTTTGCAATCGCCCTTCAAATTCTTTTTGCTCTTTTTGAGTCACTATCCTGTGCTCCTGCGCCGCCTCTCCAATTGAACCTCTTGCTTCTGAAAATTGAAAGGTAAGAAACTCGAAAAAATACAGTAACCAAAGAGTCCAAAAGAATAAAAACAGCAAAGATAAAGCTGCATTTTACCCCGTGCAAAAAATCGGCATCCATTTTAAAATTTTGAAGACAAAAATGGTTCTCGCAACGAAAACTACCGTAACCCAAAGTCATTACTAAAATTGCTTGTAAAGATAAAATAGACTCAAGTAATCGTATTAGAGGGTCTCCAAATATTTTCCTGATACCGTGGAACCCTATGCCGTAACTTCTCCAAGTCCCACAACGATAACTACCGTACCCAAAGTTTACGCAAATTGTTGAAAAACGTGATCTTCTTGTCCAAAGCGAGATAATAT